>JAYEVE010000652.1:0-30850 GCA_036346375.1 Guadua angustifolia
CTTTATGAAAGTTTGCCCGGCGAAACACTCGAAGACACCGGATTGCCCTCGTATGTGTTGTCGGTCTTGTTGGAGCTTATTTGATCGATTTAAGCTTGATGTTTATTTCGTACAAATCGAGATCGGATTTGGTGGATTTTGTGAAAGTTTGCCGGGCGAAACTCTCGAAAATGCGGTTTGCACTCAACATGTCATGGGACTCATTGGAGCTTCTTTCGGTCATTTAGCTCTGGTGTTAATTTCATTCAAGCGGGATCGAACAAGTGGACTTTGTGAAAGTTTGCCTCGGCGAAACACTCAGAAGACACGGATTGACCTCGTATGTTCTTGCGGTCTTGTTGGAGCTTGTTTGATCGATTTAAACTTGATGTTTATTTTGCTTTCGTCGAGATCCGGACTGGTGGATTTTGTGAAAGTTTGCACGGGCGAAACACTCGAAAATGCAGCGATCTCATTGGAATTCTTTCGGTCATTTTAGCTCTGGTGTTGATTTCACTCAAGCGGGATCGAACAAGTGGACTTTATGAAAGTTTGCCCCGAAACACTCAAGACACACGGATTGCCCTCGTATTTGGCGATGATAAGCTTGATGTTTATGTGACTTTGGTGTGCAGGAGGCGAAACACCGATCTTTGATGTCGCCGGTGATAGCTTCTTCGTCATTTTTTGGAGGAATTGCACTTTGTGTCCCGATCCGACTACGAGCGTCTGATGATCCGATGCGTCCTTAGCAATCGCTAAACCAACTCGAGAGGTTATTGATCTTGCCGTTAGCACGATCAACCTGAACCTCGAGTTCGATTCCTGCATGCAACAGAAGAACAAGCAAGAACAATGGTAAAGCAATCTAAAATTGCAAATAAAGATGAGGATTGATAAGGTGGGGTTCTGAAACAAGGAGCTTCTTAGTAATTTGTTGAGCACGTCTGGAAGACTCAAAATAGTAGCAATGGCTAAACTATCAAATAATCAAAACCAAATACTAAAAATGCGGTGGCAAACCATATATAGATGTGGCGGCCAGGAGGTGTAGGGCGTGCCAAAACAGCGGGGACCACAAAACCCTAAGATACATGGGCCTTGGGCCCAAAAAAGAAAGGTGGCGCAGCACCTGGAGTTTCTGGCCCGTGACATTCTTCTGTGATTTCCCGTCGCTCCGGAAGGAATTTGGCAATTGGACTAGATCCATTGGAAAGGATATCTGATACCTTTCAAAGCGTGTACTCATACGCCTCTAGCAGCTTCCGGAATCAAGTTATGGTCGTTTGAAATACTGCTGCTCTGGATGATTGCTGATTCCGGACTTGTCGTATATGATGATTGTGCTTTATGATCTTGGGGCCTTCCTTGGTTCCTAAGGACAATAAGATCCTTGAATTGGATGATATTGAATCGTGCTGGTCCAGATAATTGGTGGGTCGAGAGTAAGGTCCTTGCTTGCTTGAGATTAAGCCCTCAAGCGTCGTTGTGTCAATAGGGAAGATGTCCTCATCATCCTGAATTTGAGTTGGTCTCGACTCAAGCTCTTCCTCTTCTTGGGATGGAAGGCGTGATGGAGTTGGTCCAACTTGGTGTGGACATATCCGTTGTGATGTCCTCATCATCCTCCCTTCTTGAATTTGAGTAGTCCTCGACTCAAGCTCCTGCTAACACATCTTGACCACAGAACATTCTCATATAGATCCTGCATTTATTTAAATAAAATAGTAGCTCCGCCTCTTGATATATTTTGAATACATGAAAAACATTTAAAGGATTCACGATAATTATCGATATAGCTCAAGACTTCTTTCCAACATATAATAAGCTTGATGATCGGTAGCACTCTTGATGCTTCCTCCCTCCTTGAAGGAAAACCATTCTCGGTTTTGGACAAGCTAGAAAAGAAACAATGAACAAAAAGAAGAGTGTGTACACAACATATATGTATATGTCCCATATTTCATTGTTCTTTTGGATTAAGCGATGAGTTATTTACATAACAACGCAAGAGAAATCAAATTTAAGCAAATAACCTTTCCTCACAATTCTGCAGAGTTGATTTGTGGTTATAAGTGAAGCATATAGCATCAAAATTAACATGATTTAGTTTGCAACTTGATTTGCAAATATAAGTAAAACACATATCTATTCACGACCTACGATAAAGAAAACTCATGTTTTGTGAGCGCATTCAATAACATGTTTTGTGGGCAAAACAACAAGTTCTGGCATCAAGCATGCTCATTCATATCATCAAATTGTATGTAAGCAATATCAAACAATTCCAATAATGGTGACACAATTTTAATGGGCTTCGCATCAACTTCGACATGTTGACTTGTAAAACAAGTTAATGTACTAAAATTGAACAATGTGGCAGCAAGCTATGGGTATCACACATATTAGGAAAATTTGATGGAGCCTCAAATGAAACAAGTTGTTGCTTACAACTAAAATTGCCCAAAATAGCAAGCTTCAATTCATCAAGTTTATCACAAGTTATGCATATTACGTAAACAAAAACATGCCATCTATGCCATATTCACCAAATAAATTGAATTTAAAACAATAGGCAAGGGTGCTAGACAAAGACTTAAGGGATGAAATTTCAGAAATCTTGTCCATAGCACAAGTCAAACTAACAGGCTCATTCAACATGATATAGCACAAAAGCAGTGGTAGGTGATATTGTAGCTATCACCTCCTCATCGTAATCAGCACCACATGATCAAAATTATAAGCATGCAATTAGTCATATGGTTCTACAATTGTGGCACAAGGTGGTAGATCACAAGAGTTATGTATAGAGGCATATACTCACAATTTGATCCTTTTCTTGCTGTAAAATCAGATCTTTACCATGGTCATTAGCCTCGTCCTCGAAGTAGGAACATCAAAACTTTCAATTGATAATCTTTGGTATTTCTGCTTGTTGCTTCCCTTCTTCAAAAGTAACCTGAATAAGCGCATGGAATAACAGAAACAGAACTAATCGAAATAGATTGGATTGTGTTAGTAGAATCATCCTCACATATGCTATCCTCTACTTCTCTCGAATTTTCGTATTTCTTTCACATTCTCGGTGTGTATGCTTTCATTCAGGTTTGGTGCGGTGCATGCCAAAGGAGTAGCATTTAACTTTGTGGGAGCTTGAATTTTGGTTGATTGTCTTCTCTGTATCTTTCTTTGAGCTCTCGTGAAAGATTAAGTAAACATGACAAAGAATTGAATTCTTTACTAGATATCATGATCTGAATGTTGAAATCTAGTCCAAAATAAAAGTTATTCATGCTTGAGTCTTTTCGGTCTCTTCTAACTTTCGAGCATAAAGATCTATATTGAAATTCTTGGTAGTACTCATCCTTTGTTTTGCTACCTTGTGTTAGATGTTGCAATTCATTTTGTAATTGACGAGCAACATATGAAGGGACAAATCTAGCTCTCATAATTTTCTTTAATTTTGTCCATGTGCTAGGAATGTCTGATTTTTACTCATGTAATCATTCCACCAAATAGCAGCAAATCCGGAGAATCCATTTGTAACAACCCTAACCTTATCATGCTCAGAATTTCATGTTTATCAAATGATTGTTAAACAGCTAATTCCCATGTAAGATAACCTTGAGGATCATATTTACCACTAAAAATGGGAGCAGTAAACTTATTTATGGAACATGTGCTATGCAGTTGTACCTTCAAGTAGTGTTGAAGTTATGCTAAATCGTTCTCTGTATCTTGGAGTGTGAACTATCTCTTCTCCTAGAATCTGTTGGCCCAAAGCGCCCACGATGTTGAGAACCTGCCATTGTTAGGGAAGGCGAGAAACAAAATCACAAGTATAATGTTCCTATCACTACGTAGGATGTGGAGAAAAAGTCGCTCAACTCTCAAACTTTAACCAAAGCTCTTACAAGTTCTTACCATGCAGCGGGGTTGTCGGCCATTGGCGGTATCAAAAGTTCTCCCAAGCTTGGATAAGCGATTGCCAAGGGACCGAACAAGCGTCGAGGTAGAATATGTGGAGCTTGGTAGGCTATGTTAATTTTCTATGCAATCTAATAATTCTAGTTTTTGTAATGATAAGTAATGATCCAAACTAGAATTCACAAGCCCTAGTTGCCGATCTCAAAGATATAAGTGAATTTCAAGGCAAGCACACACAAAGATAATGAAACTTAATGCAACCAATGGAATGAGCTAAATAAGAACAATTTCAGCACCAAAACTTCGTGTTGCATAAGTTATGGAGAGGCAACTAGCTAATTGCTTCAGAAAAGGTAAAAGGGCACAAGATTGCTCACTACATAATACAATTGCACAATCTGAAAATGACAAACACAAATTAGGGTTTTGATCAATGTAGTCTTCTTGGCCACTATTCTCTTTTCTTTTCTCTCTTTTTTTTTCTTTTTGGCCTTTTGGCTCTTTCTTTCCTCTTTTTTTTTTGTGACTTTCGGCCAACACTAGTATGAGCAAAGTTTTGGAATCCCTAACTTGATATCACAAGAGTTATGATAGTGCAACGTATCAAAAGGAGCAGCCCAAGCAATTTCAAATTGCTAGTCTCAATTGGGATCAAAGTATTCGCAAAGGATGAATTGGTTCCCAAAGGTATGTACACTGATATTTTGGAACTTTTATGGTTGTAGATGCTACTGGACTCAACCAACTCAAAGGAACAAAGCTAGAACACAAATTGAAGAAACAAACCCAAATTCGGCCAGAACTATGCAATAAGGTTATTGCTGCAATTAAGGCTTGAAATGACCGAATCAAGCTCTCTCACAATGTAACTAAATGATGGTACTGCTATAATCTTTAAAACAAGTATCCAAACACACAATTTGGAGCTCATATGTAGAAGTTATGGCCAAAACACTAAGGTGCACAGATTCAACAAAATTCAGCCGATCTGACCAAATCCGAATCCGTGTCAAATTTGGTTTGAAGGAGTCGAATCACGAAGGACACCCAAAATCGTTTTTGTAGAGGACTCTTCAAGGATTCAGGAAAGTATAAAAACTTCTCAATCGGAGTTCGGATGTGAGAGTTATGATCAAAATACCGAACCAATCTGGATTGCAATTGCAACTTGCTTCCCGAATTTGATGTCAAGATTAAACAACCTTTTAGATAGAATTAGATTTCGTGCCCAACTAGGTTTTGTGGAGCTTGTCCCAAGGTTTCAGGAAAGTGAAAAAACACTTGAATCGGAGCTCGTATGCAAAGTTATGAACAAAACAAAGAACTGGACAGATTGGATTAAAAGCTACGCGAAGGAAAACGATCAGCAACTAAAACAAGGACTCTAATGGATCAAAACCTAACAAAACTCACTAAAATACCAGATTGAATCTAAAGGTTGAATTTTTGTGGAGGATTTTCAATTTTGGACAGAAAACAAAAACTAATCTACAGTCTTGAATCTCTCACCGAGCAACTTGCGCTCTGATACCACTTGATAGCACTTTGGTGTCGATCTTTCGATGAGAACATAACGATCGATTTGGTGGAATTGGCTTTGATGATCCGACTACAACGTCTGACGACGATCGCCTTAGCAATCGCTAAACCAACTCAGGAGGTTATTGATCTTGCCGTTAGCACGATCAACTGAACACGAGTTCGATTCACATGCATGCAAAACACTCGAAGACACTGCCGGATTGCCCTCGTATGTGTTGTCGGTCTTGTTGGAGCTTGTTTGATCGATTTAAACGATGTTTATTTCGTACAAATCGAGATCGGACTGGTGGATTTTGTGAAAGTTTGCACGGGCGAAACACTCGAAAAATGCGGTTTGCACTCAATGTGTCGCGGTCTCATTGGAGCTTCTTTCGGTCATTTAGCTCTGGTGTTAATTTCATTCAAGCGGGATCGAACAAGTGGACTTTGTGAAAGTTTGCCCGGCGAAACACTCAGAAGACACACGGATTGCCCTCGTATGTGTTGCGGTCTTGTTGGAGCTTGTTTGATCGATTTAAGCTTGATGTTTATTTCGTACAAATCGAGATCCGGACGGTGGATTTTGTGAAAGTTTGCGGGCGAAACACTCGAAAATGCGGCGATCTCATTGGAGATTCTTCGGTCATTTAGCTCTGGTGTTGATTTCATTCAAGCGGGATCGAACAAGTGGACTTTATGAAAGTTTGCCCGAAGCGAAACACTCGAAAGACACCGGATTGCCCTCGTATGTGTTGTCGGTCTTGTTGGAGCTTGTTTGATCGATTTAAGCTTGATGTTTATTTAGTACAAATCGAGATCGGACTGGTGGATTTTGTGAAAGTTTGCACGGGCGAAACTCTTGAAAATGCTGCGGTTTGCACTCAATGTGTCGCCGGTCTCATTGGAGCTTCTTTCGGTCATTTAGCTCTGGTGTTAATTTCATTCAAGCGGGATCGAACAAGTGGACTTTGTGAAAGTTTGCCTCGGCGAAACACTCGAAGACACGGATTGCCCTCGTATGTGTTGCGGTCTTGTTGGAGCTTGTTTGATCGATTTAAGCTTGATGTTTATTTCGCTACAAATCGAGATCGGACAGGTGGATTTTGTGAAAGTTTGCCGGGCGAAACACTCGAAAATGCCGGCGATCTCATTGGAGATTCTTTCGGTCATTTAGCTCTGGTGTTGATTTCATTCAAGCGGGATCGAACAAGTGGACTTTATGAAAGTTTGCCCGGCGAAACACTCAGAAGACACACGGATTGCCCTCGTATGTGTTGTCGGTCTTGTTGGAGCTTGTTTGATCGATTTAAACGATGTTTATTTCGTACAAATCGAGATCCGGACTGGTGGATTTTGTGAAAGTTTGCACGGGCGAAACACTCGAAAATGCACGGTTTGCACTCAATGTGTCGCCGGTCTCATTGGAGCTTCTTTCGGTCATTTTAGCTCTGGTGTTAATTTCATTCAAGCGGGATCGAACAAGTGGACTTTGTGAAAGTTTGCCTCGGCGAAACACTCGAAGACACACGGATTGCCCTCGTATGTGTGTTGCGGTCTTGTTGGAGCTTGTTTGATCGATTTAAGCTTGATGTTTATTTATTACAAATCGAGATCCGGACGGTGGATTTTGTGAAAGTTTGCCGGGCGAAACACTCGAAAATGCTGGCGATCTCATTGGAGATTCTTTCGGTCATTTAGCTCTGGTGTTGATTTCATTCAAGCGGGATCGAACAAGTGGACTTTATGAAAGTTTGCCCGGCGAAACACTCGAAGACACGGATTGCCCTCGTATGTGTTGTCGGTCTTGTTGGAGCTTGTTTGATCGATTTAAACGATGTTTATTTCGTACAAATCGAGATCGGACTGGTGGATTTTGTGAAAGTTTGCACGGGCGAAACACTCGAAAATGCACGGTTTGCACTCAATGTGTCGCGGTCTCATTGGAGCTTCTTTCGGTCATTTAGCTCTGGTGTTAATTTCATTCAAGCGGGATCGAACAAGTGGACTTTGTGAAAGTTTGCCCGAAGCGAAACACTCGAAGACACGGATTGCCCTCGTATGTGTTGCGGTCTTGTTGGAGCTTGTTTGATCGATTTAAGCTTGATGTTTATTTACTTACAAATCGAGATCGGACGGTGGATTTTGTGAAAGTTTGCGGGGCGAAACACTCGAAAATGCTGGCGATCTCATTGGAATTCTTTCGGTCATTTAGCTCTGGTGTTGATTTCATTCAAGCGGGATCGAACAAGTGGACTTTATGAAAGTTTGCCCGAAGCGAAACACTCAGAAGACACCGGATTGCCCTCGTATGTGTTGTCGGTCTTGTTGGAGCTTGTTTGATCGATTTAAACGATGTTTATTTCGTACAAATCGAGATCGGACTGGTGGATTTTGTGAAAGTTTGCAGGAGGCGAAACTCTTGAAAATGCACGGTTTGCACTCAATGTGTCGCCGGTCTCATTGGAGCTTCTTTCGGTCATTTAGCTCTGGTGTTAATTTCATTCAAGCGGGATCGAACAAGTGGACTTTGTGAAAGTTTGCCTCGGCGAAACACTCAGAAGACACACGGATTGCCCTCGTATGTGTTGCGGTCTTGTTGGAGCTTGTTTGATCGATTTAAGCTTGATGTTTATTTTTTACAAATCGAGATCCGGACGGTGGATTTTGTGAAAGTTTGCCGGGGCGAAACACTCGAAAATGCCGGCGATCTCATTGGAGATTCTTTCGGTCATTTAGCTCTGGTGTTGATTTCATTCAAGCGGGATCGAACAAGTGGACTTTATGAAAGTTTGCCCGGCGAAACACTCGAAGACACCGGATTGCCCTCGTATGTGTTGTCGGTCTTGTTGGAGCTTGTTTGATCGATTTAACTTGATGTTTATTTCGTACAAATCGAGATCCGGACTGGTGGATTTTGTGAAAGTTTGCACGGGCGAAACACTCGAAAATGCGGTTTGCACTCAATGTGTCGCGGTCTCATTGGAGCTTCTTTCGGTCATTTAGCTCTGGTGTTAATTTCATTCAAGCGGGATCGAACAAGTGGACTTTGTGAAAGTTTGCCTCGGCGAAACACTCGAAGACACACGGATTGCCCTCGTATGTGTTGCGGTCTTGTTGGAGCTTGTTTGATCGATTTAAGCTTGATGTTTATTTCGTACAAATCGAGATCGGACAGGTGGATTTTGTGAAAGTTTGCCGGGGCGAAACACTCGAAAATGCTGCGGTTTTAGATCTCATTGGAATTCTTTCGGTCATTTAGCTCTGGTGTTGATTTCATTCAAGCGGGATCGAACAAGTGGACTTTATGAAAGTTTGCCCGGCGAAACACTCGAAGACACCGGATTGCCCTCGTATGTGTTGTCGGTCTTGTTGGAGCTTGTTTGATCGATTTAAACGATGTTTATTTCGTACAAATCGAGATCCGGACTGGTGGATTTTGTGAAAGTTTGCACGGGCGAAACTCTCGAAAATGCACGGTTTGCACTCAATGTGTCGCGGTCTCATTGGAGCTTCTTTCGGTCATTTAGCTCTGGTGTTAATTTCATTCAAGCGGGATCGAACAAGTGGACTTTGTGAAAGTTTGCCTCGGCGAAACACTCGAAGACACACGGATTGCCCTCGTATGTGTTGCGGTCTTGTTGGAGCTTGTTTGATCGATTTAACTTGATGTTTATTTCGTACAAATCGAGATCCGGACAGGTGGATTTTGTGAAAGTTTGCCGGGCGAAACACTCGAAAATGCCGGCGATCTCATTGGAATTCTTTCGGTCATTTAGCTCTGGTGTTGATTTCATTCAAGCGGGATCGAACAAGTGGACTTTATGAAAGTTTGCCCGGCGAAACACTCAGAAGACACCGGATTGCCCTCGTATGTGTTGTCGGTCTTGTTGGAGCTTGTTTGATCGATTTAAGCTTGATGTTTATTTCGTACAAATCGAGATCGGACTGGTGGATTTTGTGAAAGTTTGCACGGAGGCGAAACACTCGAAAATGCACGGTTTGCACTCAATGTGTCGCGGTCTCATTGGAGCTTCTTTCGGTCATTTAGCTCTGGTGTTAATTTCATTCAAGCGGGATCGAACAAGTGGACTTTGTGAAAGTTTGCCCGAAGCGAAACACTCAGAAGACACACGGATTGCCCTCGTATGTGTTGCGGTCTTGTTGGAGCTTGTTTGATCGATTTAAGCTTGATGTTTATTTTTACAAATCGAGATCGGACGGTGGATTTTGTGAAAGTTTGCAGGGGCGAAACACTCGAAAATGCCGGCGATCTCATTGGAGATTCTTTCGGTCATTTAGCTCTGGTGTTGATTTCATTCAAGCGGGATCGAACAAGTGGACTTTATGAAAGTTTGCCCCGGCGAAACACTCAGAAGACACCGGATTGCCCTCGTATGTGTTGTCGGTCTTGTTGGAGCTTGTTTGATCGATTTAAGCTTGATGTTTATTTCGTACAAATCGAGATCCGGACTGGTGGATTTTGTGAAAGTTTGCACGGGCGAAACACTTGAAAATGCGGTTTGCACTCAATGTGTCGCGGTCTCATTGGAGCTTCTTTCGGTCATTTAGCTCTGGTGTTAATTTCATTCAAGCGGGATCGAACAAGTGGACTTTGTGAAAGTTTGCCTCGAAGCGAAACACTCAGAAGACACACGGATTGCCCTCGTATGTGTTGCGGTCTTGTTGGAGCTTGTTTGATCGATTTAAGCGATGTTTATTTCGTTTCGTCGAGATCCGGACAGGTGGATTTTGTGAAAGTTTGCCGGGGCGAAACACTCGAAAAAATGCCGGCGATCTCATTGGAGATTCTTTCGGTCATTTTAGCTCTGGTGTTGATTTCATTCAAGCGGGATCGAACAAGTGGACTTTATGAAAGTTTGCCCGAAGCGAAACACTCGAAGACACACGGATTGCCCTCGTATGTGTTGTCGGTCTTGTTGGAGCTTGTTTGATCGATTTAAACGATGTTTATTTCGTACAAATCGAGATCGGACTGGTGGATTTTGTGAAAGTTTGCACGGGCGAAACACTCGAAAATGCACGGTTTGCACTCAATGTGTGCCGGTCTCATTGGAGCTTCTTTCGGTCATTTTAGCTCTGGTGTTAATTTCATTCAAGCGGGATCGAACAAGTGGACTTTGTGAAAGTTTGCCCGGCGAAACACTCAGAAGAAGACACCGGATTGCCCTCGTATGTGTTGCGGTCTTGTTGGAGCTTGTTTGATCGATTTAAGCTTGATGTTTATTTCGTACAAATCGAGATCCGGACGGTGGATTTTGTGAAAGTTTGCCGGGGCGAAACACTCGAAAATGCCGCGATCTCATTGGAGATTCTTTCGGTCATTTAGCTCTGGTGTTGATTTCATTCAAGCGGGATCGAACAAGTGGACTTTATGAAAGTTTGCCCGGCGAAACACTCAGAAGACACACGGATTGCCCTCGTATGTGTTGTCGGTCTTGTTGGAGCTTGTTTGATCGATTTAAACTTGATGTTTATTTCGTACAAATCGAGATCGGACTGGTGGATTTTGTGAAAGTTTGCACGGCGAAACTCTTGAAAATGCACGGTTTGCACTCAATGTGTCGCGGTCTCATTGGAGCTTCTTTCGGTCATTTAGCTCTGGTGTTAATTTCATTCAAGCGGGATCGAACAAGTGGACTTTGTGAAAGTTTGCCTCGGCGAAACACTCGAAGACACCGGATTGCCCTCGTATGTGTTGCGGTCTTGTTGGAGCTTGTTTGATCGATTTAAGCTTGATGTTTATTTCGTACAAATCGAGATCGGACAGGTGGATTTTGTGAAAGTTTGCAGGGGCGAAACACTCGAAAATGCCGGCGATCTCATTGGAGATTCTTTCGGTCATTTTAGCTCTGGTGTTGATTTCATTCAAGCGGGATCGAACAAGTGGACTTTATGAAAGTTTGCCCGGCGAAACACTCAGAAGAGACACGGATTGCCCTCGTATGTGTTGTCGGTCTTGTTGGAGCTTGTTTGATCGATTTAAACGATGTTTATTTCGTACAAATCGAGATCCGGACTGGTGGATTTTGTGAAAGTTTGCGGGCGAAACACTCGAAAATGCACGGTTTGCACTCAATGTGTCGCGGTCTCATTGGAGCTTCTTTCGGTCATTTAGCTCTGGTGTTAATTTCATTCAAGCGGGATCGAACAAGTGGACTTTGTGAAAGTTTGCCTCGGCGAAACACTCAGAAGACACACGGATTGCCCTCGTATGTGTTGCGGTCTTGTTGGAGCTTGTTTGATCGATTTAAGCTTGATGTTTATTTCGCTTACAAATCGAGATCCGGACGGTGGATTTTGTGAAAGTTTGCACGGGCGAAACACTCGAAAATGCTGCCGGCGATCTCATTGGAGATTCTTTCGGTCATTTAGCTCTGGTGTTGATTTCATTCAAGCGGGATCGAACAAGTGGACTTTATGAAAGTTTGCCCGGCGAAACACTCGAAGACACACGGATTGCCCTCGTATGTGTTGTCGGTCTTGTTGGAGCTTGTTTGATCGATTTAAACGATGTTTATTTCGTACAAATCGAGATCGGACTGGTGGATTTTGTGAAAGTTTGCACGGGCGAAACTCTCGAAAATGCACGGTTTGCACTCAATGTGTCGCGGTCTCATTGGAGCTTCTTTCGGTCATTTAGCTCTGGTGTTAATTTCATTCAAGCGGGATCGAACAAGTGGACTTTGTGAAAGTTTGCCTCGGCGAAACACTCAGAAGACACGGATTGCCCTCGTATGTGTTGCGGTCTTGTTGGAGCTTGTTTGATCGATTTAAGCGATGTTTATTTCGTACAAATCGAGATCCGGACGGTGGATTTTGTGAAAGTTGCACGGGCGAAACACTCGAAAATGCTGCGGCGATCTCATTGGAATTCTTTCGGTCATTTTAGCTCTGGTGTTGATTTCATTCAAGCGGGATCGAACAAGTGGACTTTATGAAAGTTTGCCCGGCGAAACACTCAGAAGACACACGGATTGCCCTCGTATGTGTTGTCGGTCTTGTTGGAGCTTGTTTGATCGATTTAAACGATGTTTATTTCGTACAAATCGAGATCGGACTGGTGGATTTTGTGAAAGTTTGCACGGGCGAAACACTCGAAAATGCACGGTTTGCACTCAATGTGTCGCCGGTCTCATTGGAGCTTCTTCGGTCATTTAGCTCTGGTGTTAATTTCATTCAAGCGGGATCGAACAAGTGGACTTTGTGAAAGTTTGCCCGGCGAAACACTCAGAAGACACGGATTGCCCTCGTATGTGTTGCGGTCTTGTTGGAGCTTGTTTGATCGATTTAAGCTTGATGTTTATTTCGTACAAATCGAGATCCGGACGGTGGATTTTGTGAAAGTTTGCCGGGCGAAACACTCGAAAAATGCGGCGATCTCATTGGAGATTCTTTCGGTCATTTAGCTCTGGTGTTGATTTCATTCAAGCGGGATCGAACAAGTGGACTTTATGAAAGTTTGCCCGAAGCGAAACACTCGAAGACACACGGATTGCCCTCGTATGTGTTGTCGGTCTTGTTGGAGCTTGTTTGATCGATTTAAGCTTGATGTTTATTTCGTACAAATCGAGATCCGGACTGGTGGATTTTGTGAAAGTTTGCACGGGCGAAACACTTGAAAATGCGGTTTGCACTCAATGTGTCGCCGGTCTCATTGGAGCTTCTTTCGGTCATTTAGCTCTGGTGTTAATTTCATTCAAGCGGGATCGAACAAGTGGACTTTGTGAAAGTTTGCCTCGGCGAAACACTCGAAGACACCGGATTGCCCTCGTATGTGTTGCGGTCTTGTTGGAGCTTGTTTGATCGATTTAAGCTTGATGTTTATTTCTACAAATCGAGATCCGGACAGGTGGATTTTGTGAAAGTTTGCCGGGCGAAACACTCGAAAATGCCGGCGATCTCATTGGAATTCTTTCGGTCATTTAGCTCTGGTGTTGATTTCATTCAAGCGGGATCGAACAAGTGGACTTTATGAAAGTTTGCCCGGCGAAACACTCAGAAGACACGGATTGCCCTCGTATGTGTTGTCGGTCTTGTTGGAGCTTGTTTGATCGATTTAAACGATGTTTATTTCGTACAAATCGAGATCGGACTGGTGGATTTTGTGAAAGTTTGCACGGGCGAAACACTCGAAAATGCACGGTTTGCACTCAATGTGTCGCGGTCTCATTGGAGCTTCTTTCGGTCATTTTAGCTCTGGTGTTAATTTCATTCAAGCGGGATCGAACAAGTGGACTTTGTGAAAGTTTGCCCGGCGAAACACTCAGAAGACACGGATTGCCCTCGTATGTGTTGCGGTCTTGTTGGAGCTTGTTTGATCGATTTAAGCTTGATGTTTATTTCGTACAAATCGAGATCCGGACGGTGGATTTTGTGAAAGTTTGCACGGGCGAAACACTCGAAAATGCTTGTTGCAGCGATCTCATTGGAGATTCTTTCGGTCATTTAGCTCTGGTGTTGATTTCATTCAAGCGGGATCGAACAAGTGGACTTTATGAAAGTTTGCCCGGCGAAACACTCGAAGACACGGATTGCCCTCGTATGTGTTGTCGGTCTTGTTGGAGCTTGTTTGATCGATTTAAACGATGTTTATTTCGTACAAATCGAGATCGGACTGGTGGATTTTGTGAAAGTTTGCACGGGCGAAACTCTCGAAAATGCACGGTTTGCACTCAATGTGTCGCCGGTCTCATTGGAGCTTCTTTCGGTCATTTAGCTCTGGTGTTAATTTCATTCAAGCGGGATCGAACAAGTGGACTTTGTGAAAGTTTGCCTCGGCGAAACACTCAGAAGACACTGCCGGATTGCCCTCGTATGTGTTTGCGGTCTTGTTGGAGCTTGTTTGATCGATTTAAGCTTGATGTTTATTTCGTACAAATCGAGATCCGGACGGTGGATTTTGTGAAAGTTTGCCGGGCGAAACACTCGAAAATGCACCGGCGATCTCATTGGAGATTCTTTCGGTCATTTAGCTCTGGTGTTGATTTCATTCAAGCGGGATCGAACAAGTGGACTTTATGAAAGTTTGCCCGGCGAAACACTCAGAAGACACACGGATTGCCCTCGTATGTGTTGTCGGTCTTGTTGGAGCTTGTTTGATCGATTTAAACGATGTTTATTTCGTACAAATCGAGATCGGACTGGTGGATTTTGTGAAAGTTTGCACGGGCGAAACACTCGAAAATGCACGGTTTGCACTCAATGTGTCGCCGGTCTCATTGGAGCTTCTTCGGTCATTTAGCTCTGGTGTTAATTTCATTCAAGCGGGATCGAACAAGTGGACTTTGTGAAAGTTTGCCTCGGCGAAACACTCAGAAGACACACGGATTGCCCTCGTATGTGTTGCGGTCTTGTTGGAGCTTGTTTGATCGATTTAAGCTTGATGTTTATTTCGTACAAATCGAGATCGGACAGGTGGATTTTGTGAAAGTTTGCACGGGCGAAACACTCGAAAATGCCGGCGATCTCATTGGAGATTCTTCGGTCATTTAGCTCTGGTGTTGATTTCATTCAAGCGGGATCGAACAAGTGGACTTTATGAAAGTTTGCCGAGCGAAACACTCAGAAGACACCGGATTGCCCTCGTATGTGTTGTCGGTCTTGTTGGAGCTTGTTTGATCGATTTAAACGATGTTTATTTCGTACAAATCGAGATCGGACTGGTGGATTTTGTGAAAGTTTGCGGCGGCGAAACACGAAAATGCGGTTTGCACTCAATGTGTCGCCGGTCTCATTGGAGCTTCTTTCGGTCATTTAGCTCTGGTGTTAATTTCATTCAAGCGGGATCGAACAAGTGGACTTTGTGAAAGTTTGCCTCGGCGAAACACTCAGAAGACACCGGATTGCCCTCGTATGTGTTTGCGGTCTTGTTGGAGCTTGTTTGATCGATTTAAACGATGTTTATTTCGTACAAATCGAGATCGGTGGTGGATTTTGTGAAAGTTTGCAGGGGCGAAACACTCGAAAAATGCTTTATGCGATCTCATTGGAATTCTTTCGGTCATTTAGCTCTGGTGTTGATTTCATTCAAGCGGGATCGAACAAGTGGACTTTATGAAAGTTTGCCGAACAAGTGGCGAAACACTCAGAAGAACACGGATTGCCCTCGTATGTGTTGTCGGTCTTGTTGGAGCTTGTTTGATCGATTTAAGCTTGATGTTTATTTCGTACAAATCGAGATCCGGACTGGTGGATTTTGTGAAAGTTTGCCGGGCGAAACACTCGAAAATGCACGGTTTGCACTCAATGTGTCGCCGGTCTCATTGGAGCTTCTTTCGGTCATTTAGCTCTGGTGTTAATTTCATTCAAGCGGGATCGAACAAGTGGACTTTGTGAAAGTTTGCCTCGGCGAAACACTCGAAGACACACGGATTGCCCTCGTATGTGTTGCGGTCTTGTTGGAGCTTGTTTGATCGATTTAAGCTTGATGTTTATTTTACAAATCGAGATCCGGACGGTGGATTTTGTGAAAGTTTGCGGGCGAAACACTCGAAAAAATGCCGGCGATCTCATTGGAGATTCTTTCGGTCATTTAGCTCTGGTGTTGATTTCATTCAAGCGGGATCGAACAAGTGGACTTTATGAAAGTTTGCCCGAAGCGAAACACTCGAAGACACACGGATTGCCCTCGTATGTGTTGTCGGTCTTGTTGGAGCTTGTTTGATCGATTTAAACGATGTTTATTTCGTACAAATCGAGATCGGACTGGTGGATTTTGTGAAAGTTTGCACAGGCGAAACACTCGAAAATGCGGTTTGCACTCAATGTGTCGCGGTCTCATTGGAGCTTCTTTCGGTCATTTAGCTCTGGTGTTAATTTCATTCAAGCGGGATCGAACAAGTGGACTTTGTGAAAGTTTGCCTCGGCGAAACACTCAGAACCTGCCGGATTGCCCTCGTATGTGTTGCGGTCTTGTTGGAGCTTGTTTGATCGATTTAAGCTTGATGTTTATTTCGTACAAATCGAGATCCGGACGGTGGATTTTGTGAAAGTTTGCGGGCGAAACACTCGAAAATGCCGGCGATCTCATTGGAATTCTTTCGGTCATTTAGCTCTGGTGTTGATTTCATTCAAGCGGGATCGAACAAGTGGACTTTATGAAAGTTTGCCCGGCGAAACACTCAGAAGACACACGGATTGCCCTCGTATGTGTTGTCGGTCTTGTTGGAGCTTGTTTGATCGATTTAAACGATGTTTATTTCGTACAAATCGAGATCGGACTGGTGGATTTTGTGAAAGTTTGCAGGCGAAACACTCGAAAATGCACGGTTTGCACTCAATGTGTCGCGGTCTCATTGGAGCTTCTTTCGGTCATTTAGCTCTGGTGTTAATTTCATTCAAGCGGGATCGAACAAGTGGACTTTGTGAAAGTTTGCCCGGCGAAACACTCAGAAGACACGGATTGCCCTCGTATGTGTTGCGGTCTTGTTGGAGCTTGTTTGGTCGATTTAAGCTTGATGTTTATTTCGTACAAATCGAGATCCGGACAGGTGGATTTTGTGAAAGTTTGCCGGGCGAAACACTCGAAAATGCGGCGATCTCATTGGAGATTCTTTCGGTCATTTAGCTCTGGTGTTGATTTCATTCAAGCGGGATCGAACAAGTGGACTTTATGAAAGTTTGCCCGGCGAAACACTCGAAGACACACGGATTGCCCTCGTATGTGTTGTCGGTCTTGTTGGAGCTTGTTTGATCGATTTAAACTTGATGTTTATTTCGTACAAATCGAGATCGGACTGGTGGATTTTGTGAAAGTTTGCACGGGCGAAACACTTGAAAATGCACGGTTTGCACTCAATGTGTCGCCGGTCTCATTGGAGCTTCTTTCGGTCATTTAGCTCTGGTGTTAATTTCATTCAAGCGGGATCGAACAAGTGGACTTTGTGAAAGTTTGCCTCGGCGAAACACTCGAAGACACACGGATTGCCCTCGTATGTGTTGCGGTCTTGTTGGAGCTTGTTTGATCGATTTAAGCTTGATGTTTATTTACTTACAAATCGAGATCCGGACAGGTGGATTTTGTGAAAGTTTGCCGGGCGAAACACTCGAAAATGCCGGCGATCTCATTGGAGATTCTTTCGGTCATTTAGCTCTGGTGTTGATTTCATTCAAGCGGGATCGAACAAGTGGACTTTATGAAAGTTTGCCCGGCGAAACACTCAGAAGACACCGGATTGCCCTCGTATGTGTTGTCGGTCTTGTTGGAGCTTGTTTGATCGATTTAAACGATGTTTATTTCGTACAAATCGAGATCGGACTGGTGGATTTTGTGAAAGTTTGCACGAGGCGAAACACTCGAAAATGCACGGTTTGCACTCAATGTGTCGCCGGTCTCATTGGAGCTTCTTTCGGTCATTTAGCTCTGGTGTTAATTTCATTCAAGCGGGATCGAACAAGTGGACTTTGTGAAAGTTTGCCTCGGCGAAACACTCGAAGACACACGGATTGCCCTCGTATGTGTTGCGGTCTTGTTGGAGCTTGTTTGATCGATTTAAGCTTGATGTTTATTTCGTACAAATCGAGATCCGGACAGGTGGATTTTGTGAAAGTTTGCCGGGCGAAACACTCGAAAATGCCGGCGATCTCATTGGAGATTCTTTCGGTCATTTAGCTCTGGTGTTGATTTCATTCAAGCGGGATCGAACAAGTGGACTTTATGAAAGTTTGCCCGGCGAAACACTCGAAGACACGGATTGCCCTCGTATGTGTTGTCGGTCTTGTTGGAGCTTGTTTGATCGATTTAAACGATGTTTATTTTCGTACAAATCGAGATCGGACTGGTGGATTTTGTGAAAGTTTGCACGGGCGAAACTCTCGAAAAATGCGGTTTGCACTCAATGTGTCGCCGGTCTCATTGGAGCTTCTTTCGGTCATTTAGCTCTGGTGTTAATTTCATTCAAGCGGGATCGAACAAGTGGACTTTGTGAAAGTTTGCCTCGGCGAAACACTCAGAAGACACCGGATTGCCCTCGTATGTGTTGCGGTCTTGTTGGAGCTTGTTTGATCGATTTAAGCGATGTTTATTTACTTACAAATCGAGATCGGGACGGTGGATTTTGTGAAAGTTTGCCGGGCGAAACACTCGAAAAAAATGCGGCGATCTCATTGGAGATTCTTTCGGTCATTTAGCTCTGGTGTTGATTTCATTCAAGCGGGATCGAACAAGTGGACTTTATGAAAGTTTGCCCGGCGAAACACTCAGAAGACACCGGATTGCCCTCGTATGTGTTGTCGGTCTTGTTGGAGCTTGTTTGATCGATTTAAACTTGATGTTTATTTCGTACAAATCGAGATCCGGACTGGTGGATTTTGTGAAAGTTTGCACGGGCGAAACACTCGAAAATGCACGGTTTGCACTCAATGTGTCGCCGGTCTCATTGGAGCTTCTTTCGGTCATTTTAGCTCTGGTGTTAATTTCATTCAAGCGGGATCGAACAAGTGGACTTTGTGAAAGTTTGCCCGGCGAAACACTCGAAGACACACGGATTGCCCTCGTATGTGTTGCGGTCTTGTTGGAGCTTGTTTGATCGATTTAAACTTGATGTTTATTTCGTACAAATCGAGATCGGACGGTGGATTTTGTGAAAGTTTGCACGGGGCGAAACACTCGAAAATGCAGCGATCTCATTGGAGATTCTTTCGGTCATTTAGCTCTGGTGTTGATTTCATTCAAGCGGGATCGAACAAGTGGACTTTATGAAAGTTTGCCCGAAGCGAAACACTCGAAGACACACGGATTGCCCTCGTATGTGTTGTCGGTCTTGTTGGAGCTTGTTTGATCGATTTAAACGATGTTTATTTAGTACAAATCGAGATCGGACTGGTGGATTTTGTGAAAGTTTGCACGGGCGAAACACTCGAAAATGCGGTTTGCACTCAATGTGTCGCCGGTCTCATTGGAGCTTCTTTCGGTCATTTAGCTCTGGTGTTAATTTCATTCAAGCGGGATCGAACAAGTGGACTTTGTGAAAGTTTGCCTCGGCGAAACACTCAGAAGACACACGGATTGCCCTCGTATGTGTTGTTGCGGTCTTGTTGGAGCTTGTTTGATCGATTTAAGCTTGATGTTTATTTCGTACAAATCGAGATCGGACGGTGGATTTTGTGAAAGTTTGCACGGGCGAAACACTCGAAAAATGCCGGCGATCTCATTGGAGATTCTTTCGGTCATTTAGCTCTGGTGTTGATTTCATTCAAGCGGGATCGAACAAGTGGACTTTATGAAAGTTTGCCCGGCGAAACACTCGAAGACACACGGATTGCCCTCGTATGTGTTGTCGGTCTTGTTGGAGCTTGTTTGATCGATTTAAACGATGTTTATTTCGTACAAATCGAGATCCGGACTGGTGGATTTTGTGAAAGTTTGCACGAGGCGAAACACTCGAAAAAATGCGGTTTGCACTCAATGTGTCGCCGGTCTCATTGGAGCTTCTTTCGGTCATTTAGCTCTGGTGTTAATTTCATTCAAGCGGGATCGAACAAGTGGACTTTGTGAAAGTTTGCCTCGGCGAAACACTCAGAAGACACCGGATTGCCCTCGTATGTGTTGCGGTCTTGTTGGAGCTTGTTTGATCGATTTAAGCTTGATGTTTATTTACTACAAATCGAGATCGGACGGTGGATTTTGTGAAAGTTTGCACGGGCGAAACACTCGAAAATGCCGGCGATCTCATTGGAGATTCTTTCGGTCATTTAGCTCTGGTGTTGATTTCATTCAAGCGGGATCGAACAAGTGGACTTTATGAAAGTTTGCCCCGGCGAAACACTCGAAAGACACGGATTGCCCTCGTATGTGTTGTCGGTCTTGTTGGAGCTTGTTTGGTCGATTTAAACGATGTTTATTTCGTACAAATCGAGATCCGGACTGGTGGATTTTGTGAAAGTTTGCACGGGCGAAACACTCGAAAATGCACGGTTTGCACTCAATGTGTCGCCGGTCTCATTGGAGCTTCTTTCGGTCATTTAGCTCTGGTGTTAATTTCATTCAAGCGGGATCGAACAAGTGGACTTTGTGAAAGTTTGCCCGGCGAAACACTCGAAGACCTGCCGGATTGCCCTCGTATGTGTTGCGGTCTTGTTGGAGCTTGTTTGATCGATTTAAGCTTGATGTTTATTTCGTACAAATCGAGATCCGGACGGTGGATTTTGTGAAAGTTTGCCGGGCGAAACACTCGAAAATGCCGGCGATCTCATTGGAGATTCTTTCGGTCATTTAGCTCTGGTGTTGATTTCATTCAAGCGGGATCGAACAAGTGGACTTTATGAAAGTTTGCCCGGCGAAACACTCGAAGACACCGGATTGCCCTCGTATGTGTTGTCGGTCTTGTTGGAGCTTGTTTGATCGATTTAAGCTTGATGTTTATTTCGTACAAATCGAGATCCGGACTGGTGGATTTTGTGAAAGTTTGCACGGGCGAAACACTTGAAAATGCACGGTTTGCACTCAATGTGTCGCGGTCTCATTGGAGCTTCTTTCGGTCATTTAGCTCTGGTGTTAATTTCATTCAAGCGGGATCGAACAAGTGGACTTTGTGAAAGTTTGCCTCGGCGAAACACTCAGAAGACACGGATTGCCCTCGTATGTGTTGCGGTCTTGTTGGAGCTTGTTTGATCGATTTAAGCGATGTTTATTTTTACAAATCGAGATCCGGACGGTGGATTTTGTGAAAGTTTGCCGGGCGAAACACTCGAAAATGCTGGCGATCTCATTGGAGATTCTTTCGGTCATTTAGCTCTGGTGTTGATTTCATTCAAGCGGGATCGAACAAGTGGACTTTATGAAAGTTTGCCCGGCGAAACACTCAGAAGACACACGGATTGCCCTCGTATGTGTTGTCGGTCTTGTTGGAGCTTGTTTGATCGATTTAAACGATGTTTATTTCGTACAAATCGAGATCCGGACTGGTGGATTTTGTGAAAGTTTGCACGGGCGAAACACTCGAAAATGCGGTTTGCACTCAATGTGTCGCCGGTCTCATTGGAGCTTCTTTCGGTCATTTAGCTCTGGTGTTAATTTCATTCAAGCGGGATCGAACAAGTGGACTTTGTGAAAGTTTGCCCGGCGAAACACTCGAAGACACACCGGATTGCCCTCGTATGTGTTGCGGTCTTGTTGGAGCTTGTTTGATCGATTTAAGCTTGATGTTTATTTCGTACAAATCGAGATCGGACAGGTGGATTTTGTGAAAGTTTGCACGGGCGAAACACTCGAAAATGCACGGCGATCTCATTGGAGATTCTTTCGGTCATTTAGCTCTGGTGTTGATTTCATTCAAGCGGGATCGAACAAGTGGACTTTATGAAAGTTTGCCCGGCGAAACACTCGAAGACACACGGATTGCCCTCGTATGTGTTGTCGGTCTTGTTGGAGCTTGTTTGATCGATTTAAACGATGTTTATTTCGTACAAATCGAGATCCGGACTGGTGGATTTTGTGAAAGTTTGCACGGGCGAAACACTCGAAAAAATGCGGTTTGCACTCAATGTGTCGCCGGTCTCATTGGAGCTTCTTTCGGTCATTTAGCTCTGGTGTTAATTTCATTCAAGCGGGATCGAACAAGTGGACTTTGTGAAAGTTTGCCTCGGCGAAACACTCAGAAGACACCGGATTGCCCTCGTATGTGTTGCGGTCTTGTTGGAGCTTGTTTGATCGATTTAAGCTTGATGTTTATTTCGTACAAATCGAGATCCGGACGGTGGATTTTGTGAAAGTTTGCCGGGGCGAAACACTCGAAAATGCGGCGATCTCATTGGAGATTCTTTCGGTCATTTAGCTCTGGTGTTGATTTCATTCAAGCGGGATCGAACAAGTGGACTTTATGAAAGTTTGCCCGGCGAAACACTCGAAGACTGCCGGATTGCCCTCGTATGTGTTGTCGGTCTTGTTGGAGCTTGTTTGATCGATTAAGCTTGATGTTTATTTCGTACAAATCGAGATCCGGACTGGTGGATTTTGTGAAAGTTTGCGGGCGAAACACTCGAAAATGCGGTTTGCACTCAATGTGTCGCCGGTCTCATTGGAGCTTCTTTCGGTCATTTAGCTCTGGTGTTAATTTCATTCAAGCGGGATCGAACAAGTGGACTTTGTGAAAGTTTGCCTCGGCGAAACACTCAGAAGACACACGGATTGCCCTCGTATGTGTTGCGGTCTTGTTGGAGCTTGTTTGATCGATTTAAGCTTGATGTTTATTTCTTTTCGTCGAGATCCGGACAGGTGGATTTTGTGAAAGTTTGCCGGGGGCGAAACACTCGAAAATGCGGCGATCTCATTGGAGATTCTTTCGGTCATTTAGCTCTGGTGTTGATTTCATTCAAGCGGGATCGAACAAGTGGACTTTATGAAAGTTTGCCCCCGGCGAAACACTCGAAGACACGGATTGCCCTCGTATGTGTTGTCGGTCTTGTTGGAGCTTGTTTGATCGATTTAAGCTTGATGTTTATTTCGTACAAATCGAGATCGGACTGGTGGATTTTGTGAAAGTTTGCACGGGCGAAACACTCGAAAATGCACGGTTTGCACTCAATGTGTCGCCGGTCTCATTGGAGCTTCTTTCGGTCATTTAGCTCTGGTGTTAATTTCATTCAAGCGGGATCGAACAAGTGGACTTTGTGAAAGTTTGCCCGGCGAAACACTCAGAAGACACACGGATTGCCCTCGTATGTGTTGCGGTCTTGTTGGAGCTTGTTTGATCGATTTAAGCTTGATGTTTATTTCGTACAAATCGAGATCGGACGGTGGATTTTGTGAAAGTTTGCACGGGGCGAAACACTCGAAAATGCGGCGATCTCATTGGAGATTCTTTCGGTCATTTAGCTCTGGTGTTGATTTCATTCAAGCGGGATCGAACAAGTGGACTTTATGAAAGTTTGCCCGGCGAAACACTCAGAAGACACACGGATTGCCCTCGTATGTGTTGTCGGTCTTGTTGGAGCTTGTTTGATCGATTTAAACGATGTTTATTTCGTACAAATCGAGATCCGGACTGGTGGATTTTGTGAAAGTTTGCGGGCGAAACACTCGAAAATGCGGTTTGCACTCAATGTGTCGCCGGTCTCATTGGAGCTTCTTTCGGTCATTTTAGCTCTGGTGTTAATTTCATTCAAGCGGGATCGAACAAGTGGACTTTGTGAAAGTTTGCCTCGGCGAAACACTCAGAAGACACACGGATTGCCCTCGTATGTGTTGCGGTCTTGTTGGAGCTTGTTTGATCGATTTAAGCTTGATGTTTATTTCGTACAAATCGAGATCCGGACAGGTGGATTTTGTGAAAGTTTGCCGGGCGAAACACTCGAAAAATGCCGGCGATCTCATTGGAGATTCTTTCGGTCATTTAGCTCTGGTGTTGATTTCATTCAAGCGGGATCGAACAAGTGGACTTTATGAAAGTTTGCCCGAAGCGAAACACTCGAAGACTGCCGGATTGCCCTCGTATGTGTTGTCGGTCTTGTTGGAGCTTGTTTGATCGATTTAAACGATGTTTATTTCGTACAAATCGAGATCCGGACTGGTGGATTTTGTGAAAGTTTGCGGGCGAAACACTCGAAAATGCGGTTTGCACTCAATGTGTCGCCGGTCTCATTGGAGCTTCTTTCGGTCATTTAGCTCTGGTGTTAATTTCATTCAAGCGGGATCGAACAAGTGGACTTTGTGAAAGTTTGCCTCGGCGAAACACTCGAAGACACACGGATTGCCCTCGTATGTGTTGCGGTCTTGTTGGAGCTTGTTTGATCGATTTAAGCTTGATGTTTATTTCGCTTTCAAATCGAGATCCGGACAGGTGGATTTTGTGAAAGTTTGCCGGGCGAAACACTCGAAAATGCCAGCGATCTCATTGGAGATTCTTTCGGTCATTTAGCTCTGGTGTTGATTTCATTCAAGCGGGATCGAACAAGTGGACTTTATGAAAGTTTGCCCGGCGAAACACTCAGAAGACACCGGATTGCCCTCGTATGTGTTGTCGGTCTTGTTGGAGCTTGTTTGATCGATTTAAACGATGTTTATTTCGTACAAATCGAGATCCGGACTGGTGGATTTTGTGAAAGTTTGCCGGGCGAAACACTCGAAAATGCGGTTTGCACTCAATGTGTCGCGGTCTCATTGGAGCTTCTTTCGGTCATTTTAGCTCTGGTGTTAATTTCATTCAAGCGGGATCGAACAAGTGGACTTTGTGAAAGTTTGCCCGGCGAAACACTCAGAAGACACACGGATTGCCCTCGTATGTGTTGCGGTCTTGTTGGAGCTTGTTTGATCGATTTAAGCTTGATGTTTATTTCGTACAAATCGAGATCCGGACGGTGGATTTTGTGAAAGTTTGCACGGGCGAAACACTCGAAAATGCCGGCGATCTCATTGGAGATTCTTTCGGTCATTTAGCTCTGGTGTTGATTTCATTCAAGCGGGATCGAACAAGTGGACTTTATGAAAGTTTGCCCGAAGCGAAACACTCGAAGACACGGATTGCCCTCGTATGTGTTGTCGGTCTTGTTGGAGCTTGTTTGATCGATTTAAACTTGATGTTTATTTCGTACAAATCGAGATCGGACTGGTGGATTTTGTGAAAGTTTGCACGGGCGAAACACTTGAAAATGCGGTTTGCACTCAATGTGTCGCCGGTCTCATTGGAGCTTCTTTCGGTCATTTAGCTCTGGTGTTAATTTCATTCAAGCGGGATCGAACAAGTGGACTTTGTGAAAGTTTGCCTCGGCGAAACACTCGAAGACACCGGATTGCCCTCGTATGTGTTGCGGTCTTGTTGGAGCTTGTTTGATCGATTTAAGCTTGATGTTTATTTCGTACAAATCGAGATCGGACAGGTGGATTTTGTGAAAGTTTGCACGGGCGAAACACTCGAAAATGCGGCGATCTCATTGGAGATTCTTTCGGTCATTTAGCTCTGGTGTTGATTTCATTCAAGCGGGATCGAACAAGTGGACTTTATGAAAGTTTGCCCGGCGAAACACTCGAAGACACCGGATTGCCCTCGTATGTGTTGTCGGTCTTGTTGGAGCTTGTTTGATCGATTTAAGCGATGTTTATTTCGTACAAATCGAGATCCGGACTGGTGGATTTTGTGAAAGTTTGCACAGGCGAAACACTCGAAAATGCACGGTTTGCACTCAATGTGTCGCCGGTCTCATTGGAGCTTCTTTCGGTCATTTAGCTCTGGTGTTAATTTCATTCAAGCGGGATCGAACAAGTGGACTTTGTGAAAGTTTGCCCCGGCGAAACACTCGAAGACACCGGATTGCCCTCGTATGTGTTGCGGTCTTGTTGGAGCTTGTTTGATCGATTTAAGCTTGATGTTTATTTTACAAATCGAGATCGGACGGTGGATTTTGTGAAAGTTTGCCGGGCGAAACACTCGAAAATGCGGCGATCTCATTGGAGATTCTTTCGGTCATTTAGCTCTGGTGTTGATTTCATTCAAGCGGGATCGAACAAGTGGACTTTATGAAAGTTTGCCCGAAGCGAAACACTCAGAAGACCTGCCGGATTGCCCTCGTATGTGTTGTCGGTCTTGTTGGAGCTTGTTTGATCGATTTAAACTTGATGTTTATTTCGTACAAATCGAGATCGGACTGGTGGATTTTGTGAAAGTTTGCACGGGCGAAACACTCGAAAATGCACGGTTTGCACTCAATGTGTCGCCGGTCTCATTGGAGCTTCTTTCGGTCATTTAGCTCTGGTGTTAATTTCATTCAAGCGGGATCGAACAAGTGGACTTTGTGAAAGTTTGCCTCGGCGAAACACTCGAAGACACACGGATTGCCCTCGTATGTGTTGCGGTCTTGTTGGAGCTTGTTTGATCGATTTAAGCTTGATGTTTATTTCGCTACAAATCGAGATCCGGACAGGTGGATTTTGTGAAAGTTTGCAGGGGCGAAACACTCGAAAATGCGGCGATCTCATTGGAGATTCTTTCGGTCATTTAGCTCTGGTGTTGATTTCATTCAAGCGGGATCGAACAAGTGGACTTTATGAAAGTTTGCCCGAAGCGAAACACTCGAAGACACCGGATTGCCCTCGTATGTGTTGTCGGTCTTGTTGGAGCTTGTTTGATCGATTTAAACGATGTTTATTTCGTACAAATCGAGATCCGGACTGGTGGATTTTGTGAAAGTTTGCACGAGGCGAAACACTCGAAAAATGCGGTTTGCACTCAATGTGTCGCCGGTCTCATTGGAGCTTCTTTCGGTCATTTAGCTCTGGTGTTAATTTCATTCAAGCGGGATCGAACAAGTGGACTTTGTGAAAGTTTGCCTCGAAGCGAAACACTCGAAGACACACGGATTGCCCTCGTATGTGTTGCGGTCTTGTTGGAGCTTGTTTGATCGATTTAAGCTTGATGTTTATTTCTTACAAATCGAGATCCGGACAGGTGGATTTTGTGAAAGTTTGCCGGGCGAAACACTCGAAAATGCGGCGATCTCATTGGAGATTCTTTCGGTCATTTAGCTCTGGTGTTGATTTCATTCAAGCGGGATCGAACAAGTGGACTTTATGAAAGTTTGCCCGGCGAAACACTCGAAGACACCGGATTGCCCTCGTATGTGTTGTCGGTCTTGTTGGAGCTTGTTTGATCGATTTAAACTTGATGTTTATTTTCGTACAAATCGAGATCCGGACTGGTGGATTTTGTGAAAGTTTGCACGGGCGAAACACTCGAAAATGCACGGTTTGCACTCAATGTGTCGCGGTCTCATTGGAGCTTCTTTCGGTCATTTAGCTCTGGTGTTAATTTCATTCAAGCGGGATCGAACAAGTGGACTTTGTGAAAGTTTGCCTCGGCGAAACACTCAGAAGACACGGATTGCCCTCGTATGTGTTTGCGGTCTTGTTGGAGCTTGTTTGATCGATTTAAGCTTGATGTTTATTTCGTACAAATCGAGATCCGGACGGTGGATTTTGTGAAAGTTTGCACGGGCGAAACACTCGAAAATGCCGCGATCTCATTGGAGATTCTTTCGGTCATTTAGCTCTGGTGTTGATTTCATTCAAGCGGGATCGAACAAGTGGACTTTATGAAAGTTTGCCCCGGCGAAACACTCAGAAGACACACGGATTGCCCTCGTATGTGTTGTCGGTCTTGTTGGAGCTTGTTTGATCGATTTAAACGATGTTTATTTAGTACAAATCGAGATCGGACTGGTGGATTTTGTGAAAGTTTGCACGGAGGCGAAACACTCGAAAATGCGGTTTGCACTCAATGTGTCGCCGGTCTCATTGGAGCTTCTTTCGGTCATTTAGCTCTGGTGTTAATTTCATTCAAGCGGGATCGAACAAGTGGACTTTGTGAAAGTTTGCCTCGGCGAAACACTCAGAAGACACCGGATTGCCCTCGTATGTGTTGCGGTCTTGTTGGAGCTTGTTTGATCGATTTAAGCGATGTTTATTTCGTACAAATCGAGATCCGGACAGGTGGATTTTGTGAAAGTTTGCGGGCGAAACACTCGAAAATGCAGCGATCTCATTGGAATTCTTCGGTCATTTAGCTCTGGTGTTGATTTCATTCAAGCGGGATCGAACAAGTGGACTTTATGAAAGTTTGCCCGGCGAAACACTCGAAGACTGCCGGATTGCCCTCGTATGTGTTGTCGGTCTTGTTGGAGCTTGTTTGATCGATTTAAACGATGTTTATTTAGTACAAATCGAGATCGGACTGGTGGATTTTGTGAAAGTTTGCACGAGGCGAAACACTCGAAAATGCACGGTTTGCACTCAATGTGTCGCGGTCTCATTGGAGCTTCTTCGGTCATTTTAGCTCTGGTGTTAATTTCATTCAAGCGGGATCGAACAAGTGGACTTTGTGAAAGTTTGCCTCGGCGAAACACTCGAAGACACACGGATTGCCCTCGTATGTGTGTTGCGGTCTTGTTGGAGCTTGTTTGATCGATTTAAGCTTGATGTTTATTTCGCTACAAATCGAGATCCGGACAGGTGGATTTTGTGAAAGTTTGCGGGCGAAACACTCGAAAATGCGGCGATCTCATTGGAGATTCTTTCGGTCATTTAGCTCTGGTGTTGATTTCATTCAAGCGGGATCGAACAAGTGGACTTTATGAAAGTTTGCCCGAAGCGAAACACTCGAAGACACGGATTGCCCTCGTATGTGTTGTCGGTCTTGTTGGAGCTTGTTTGATCGATTTAGCTTGATGTTTATTTCGTACAAATCGAGATCCGGACTGGTGGATTTTGTGAAAGTTTGCACGGGCGAAACACTCGAAAATGCACGGTTTGCACTCAATGTGTCGCCGGTCTCATTGGAGCTTCTTTCGGTCATTTAGCTCTGGTGTTAATTTCATTCAAGCGGGATCGAACAAGTGGACTTTGTGAAAGTTTGCCCGAAGCGAAACACTCAGAAGACACGGATTGCCCTCGTATGTGTTGCGGTCTTGTTGGAGCTTGTTTGATCGATTTAAGCGATGTTTATTTCGTACAAATCGAGATCCGGACGGTGGATTTTGTGAAAGTTTGCCGGGGGCGAAACACTCGAAAATGCGATCTCATTGGAGATTCTTTCGGTCATTTTAGCTCTGGTGTTGATTTCATTCAAGCGGGATCGAACAAGTGGACTTTATGAAAGTTTGCCCGGCGAAACACTCGAAGACACACGGATTGCCCTCGTATGTGTTGTCGGTCTTGTTGGAGCTTGTTTGATCGATTTAAGCTTGATGTTTATTTCGTACAAATCGAGATCGGACTGGTGGATTTTGTGAAAGTTTGCACGGGCGAAACACTGAAAAAAATGCGGTTTGCACTCAATGTGTCGCCGGTCTCATTGGAGCTTCTTTCGGTCATTTTAGCTCTGGTGTTAATTTCATTCAAGCGGGATCGAACAAGTGGACTTTGTGAAAGTTTGCCTCGGCGAAACACTCAGAAGAGACACGGATTGCCCTCGTATGTGTTGCGGTCTTGTTGGAGCTTGTTTGATCGATTTAAGCTTGATGTTTATTTCGTACAAATCGAGATCCGGACGGTGGATTTTGTGAAAGTTGCACGGGCGAAACACTCGAAAAATGCGGCGATCTCATTGGAGATTCTTTCGGTCATTTAGCTCTGGTGTTGATTTCATTCAAGCGGGATCGAACAAGTGGACTTTATGAAAGTTTGCCCGGCGAAACACTCGAAGACACCGGATTGCCCTCGTATGTGTTGTCGGTCTTGTTGGAGCTTGTTTGATCGATTTAAACGATGTTTATTTCGTACAAATCGAGATCCGGACTGGTGGATTTTGTGAAAGTTTGCACGAGGCGAAACACTCGAAAATGCACGGTTTGCACTCAATGTGTCGCGGTCTCATTGGAGCTTCTTTCGGTCATTTAGCTCTGGTGTTAATTTCATTCAAGCGGGATCGAACAAGTGGACTTTGTGAAAGTTTGCCCGGCGAAACACTCGAAGACACCGGATTGCCCTCGTATGTGTTGCGGTCTTGTTGGAGCTTGTTTGGTCGATTTAAGCGATGTTTATTTATTACAAATCGAGATCCGGACGGTGGATTTTGTGAAAGTTTGCCGGGGCGAAACACTCGAAAATGCTGGCGATCTCATTGGAGATTCTTCGGTCATTTAGCTCTGGTGTTGATTTCATTCAAGCGGGATCGAACAAGTGGACTTTATGAAAGTTTGCCCGGCGAAACACTCAGAAGACACACGGATTGCCCTCGTATGTGTTGTCGGTCTTGTTGGAGCTTGTTTGATCGATTTAAACGATGTTTATTTCGTACAAATCGAGATCGGACTGGTGGATTTTGTGAAAGTTTGCACAGGCGAAACACTCGAAAATGCACGGTTTGCACTCAATGTGTCGCGGTCTCATTGGAGCTTCTTTCGGTCATTTAGCTCTGGTGTTAATTTCATTCAAGCGGGATCGAACAAGTGGACTTTGTGAAAGTTTGCCTCGGCGAAACACTCAGAAGACACCGGATTGCCCTCGTATGTGTTGCGGTCTTGTTGGAGCTTGTTTGATCGATTTAAGCTTGATGTTTATTTCGTACAAATCGAGATCGGACAGGTGGATTTTGTGAAAGTTTGCGGGCGAAACACTCGAAAATGCGGCGATCTCATTGGAGATTCTTTCGGTCATTTAGCTCTGGTGTTGATTTCATTCAAGCGGGATCGAACAAGTGGACTTTATGAAAGTTTGCCCGAAGCGAAACACTCGAAGACACCGGATTGCCCTCGTATGTGTTGTCGGTCTTGTTGGAGCTTGTTTGATCGATTTAAACTTGATGTTTATTTCGTACAAATCGAGATCGGACTGGTGGATTTTGTGAAAGTTTGCACGAGGCGAAACACTCGAAAATGCGGTTTGCACTCAATGTGTCGCCGGTCTCATTGGAGCTTCTTTCGGTCATTTAGCTCTGGTGTTAATTTCATTCAAGCGGGATCGAACAAGTGGACTTTG
>JAYEVE010001636.1:0-13361 GCA_036346375.1 Guadua angustifolia
TATCTTGATCCAACGGTCACGAGACACTAACCATGTGGCCTCATCTGAACCATACACTAACGATCCGACGACTGGCATTTATGGTTTCACGGCCAAAGCGAGTTGGCGACATGGGTTGTGCTGGCGCAACTAGGCTAGGACCTAATGGGTTCGGCCCACTACTATAGCTATAGTTTTAAAAATACCTTTTCATTTAAAATAATTCATTTTAGGCCAATTAAAATAATAAAATATCAAAAAATTCTAGAAAAATTCCTAAAAATATTTTAAGACATTTGGAACCAAAATAAAATATTTTTGATAAAACTTTATTTAAAATTTCCCATTATTTAAATAATTTTCATAATAGGCCATATTCAAAATAAATGAGTAAATCTAAAAAATTCTAGAAAAATATCAAAAATTCAAAAAAATCCACAAAAACCATATTAAATCCTTCTGTTAGAGCTAAGTATTAGCGACTTATGTTAGGAATATATAAAGCACAAATTAACTAACAAAGCACAAACTAGCCAGTGTAGTATTCATGTTGTACAAGAAACAATATCACCTATTAAATGTGTACTTTGCTTGATATATGTGTATAAGGATTTCAACATTCAATATATGATTTGGATTATGTATCAAACTTTTTAGGATTCTGTTGTAACGCATAAACAACTTACTAGTATCTATAAACACCTGACCCTTCATGGCACGCCTGTGGACACATATCCGAATTATTATGTTCAATTATTGGCAAGTGGGCCTTAGGAGGGCCAGGTGTCAGCGATATAATAGAGCACCAAAGCTGAAATTAATACAATGCATGGAATTGTAAATCTTTGTTAACGCCATGTCTGAACATGGTATATGTAGTATAATTTACTTGTTCATTTCTTTTGTCCTTATTACATGATCATCATTGGATGGATGAGTATTAAAGCCACACAAGCCACACATGATTGTTCGTGACACCGTAAATCAAAGAAATGGCATTACAATGATGTAAATTGTATATGTATTTTTTTGTATATGTATTTTTTATATTAATTTGTATATGTATTTTTTTGTAAAATTTTCACATATATTCCTTATAAAAGGCATTACAATTCTTCACAAAAATTAAAACAAAATCTGGCCCTAAAACAACAAAACCAATCTAATTTGTAGTAGTTTCGGTCCAAAAACCAAAATTTCGACGAAATTTCCTAAAATCATTGTAAATTTTTCAAATTTGTTTATTCTGCTAAGATTTAGAATCTCGACTCTGACCGAAATCGAAAATTTCTGCCGAGATTTTGGATATCTTGGCGAGATTTTGAACTTTTGATTTGTTCTCAAGTAGGTGACGTTCTGGATTTCAAGGTGGGTATATGTCGTTCGCAAACTGCCCAGGTTGTGTGTAATATTCTCCTTGTTTTATAGGTCCTGAATTCCCACCAGCTCTAGAAAGACGAATTAAATACAGGTAGATCAGTCCTTTTACCATCAGTCCTTAATTCCAATTCAAAGTGCTACAACGTCCCACACTGTGATTTTTGTCGGTATTTTCGTCGCATTACATCGGTCAAGTTGCCGTGTCATTCTCGTAATCATTTTTAAAAGTAACTTCCTTGACAATCATGCTCAAAAACACTGAGCGCTACTGCCACAAATACACATACAGTGACGGACCTACAAAAAAATTATAGGTTGAATAAACTTGAAGTATATACCTATCTAGGTATAAATTTATTGGACTATACTCTACCTATAGGTCAAATTTGTTAGGTTATACAGTATATACATATTTGAATATAAAAAGCCTTATAAATTATAGGTGAGACAACAGCCCAACTCACATCTTGTTGGATCCGCTTATATGAGGCGGATCCACGATGGAGGGCCGGTCCGTGACCCGACGCCCAGATACCCTCTTATACCTCCCGCTAAATAATGTTAATGACCCCGGTGGTAGATTAGTCTAGACTCCAGCCCCAGTGCTCATCCAATATGACCAATCATCCGAAAGCAAGTAACCCGTAAGCCGTATGTTGGCGATGACCCCGGTGATCAATTTTTCTGAATCCGCCCCTGCTTCTATACACATGGAATTATCCAGAGGGCCCATGGGCAACATCGAAGGACCCATTCGAGAAACCTCAACAATATTAGGGCCAGACTGAAAGAGGTCGCCGTGCTACACGATGTTGCAGTAAGTTTACTTGCTACAAAGTCGTCCATCCTTTTCAAATGCAACTACTACTCCTCCAGTCCTCCTCCGGATAAAAAACCCAACCGCACCAACCACAGAGCGTACTCATAACGACTGACAAATGGGTCCCATGGGTACAACTCAGCGCGTGACCCCACTTGTCATTCTGAGGAGACAGCGTCCGCTTACACGCGAAAAATATTAAGAGGGAAAGTTTCCCGGCCCGAGCCAACCACTGCACCACTCTGGCGAGTGAGTTCGCGGGGGAGGCAGCTAAGCTGAGGCTGAGCTGAGCCCGAGCTCGTTGCTTTTGTTGCTTTGCTCCGCCCCAATTTATGGCGATTTAATGCCACCAGCGAAGAGTTGGAGGGCCGAGCAGTGAGCGCATCAATGGCGTTGGCCTCGTTGTCCAAGCCCAAATCTTCCCCGCCTCCCTCCCTGTCCTCCATCTGAACTCGTTTCCACATTTCTATCCTCCACTTTGTTTTCTTGGAACACAACCCAAGAAATTCTTTCTTCTTCTTCTTCTATATTTTTTTTTTGGTTGATGGTGGTGGTGGTACAAGCACTGTCTTGATGTGTTGACAACTCTGCTCGCTCAGCTCTGCCCCGCCATTAATTCCTCCCTGCTGCTGCTGACTCGCTGCTAGTGAGACACGAAAACAGAGGGTTTGAATTCAAATCGACGAGGGCAAGCACGCGGTCAAAGAAGGGCCGCGGTTCTTGTCTCCTCGTTTGACTGTTCTTGGTTTCTTGATTTCGCTAGCCAGTTGGCCAGATTTGCTGCAGAAGCAAAGATTTTTCTTGCAGAGTTGGCGCGCGAAGGTTTAGGATTTTGTAGATTTTCTTGCCTTTCTTTTTCGATGGTTTTTGCTAGCTTGTGCTAGCGAATCTTTGGTTGGCCCAAGAACTCCAGAGGAAAAGTGGCCATGGTGGCCGAGCCGCTGGTGCATAAGGTGCTTTCCATGGCGACGTCGTCGTCCACCTCGTCGTCCTCGTCCAGGAAGGTGAAACCGGTGGTGAATGCCAAGGGCGCCGCGCCGGAGGACGGCAGGCTGGGCATCCTGTCGTTCGAGGTTGCCAACGCCATGTCGCGCGCGGCCAACCTCTACCGCTCGCTCTCCGACGCCGAGGCGGCGCGACTGCTCGGCCCGCTCTGCCTGAGCTCCCACGCCGTGCGCGCGCTCGTCCCCGGCGACGACGCGCGGCTCCTGGCGCTCGCGCTCGCCGAGAAGCTCGACGCGCTCAACCGCATCGCCGCCGTCGCCACCCGCCTCGGCAGCCGGTGCACCCTACCGGCGCTCCTGGGGTTCAACCACGTCTACGCCGACCTCCTCGCCGGCCGCTCCGACGCTGCCGCCTTCGCCGTCTCCTCTCCATCTGATGCCGCTACGCTCGTCCGCAAGCTCGACCGCCTCGCGGCCGCCACGGCCGCACTATACGCGGAGCTCGAGGCGCTGGCCGAGCTCGATCAGTCTGCGCGGAAGCTCCCAACGGACGAAGCGCGCCGCTCGTTGGAGCAGCGCATGCGGTGGCGCCGCCACGACGTGCGCCGTCTGAGGGACTCTTCACTCTGGAACTGGACCTACGACAAGGCCGTGCTCCTGCTCGCCCGAGGAGTATGCGCCATCTATGGCCGTATTCGCCTCGTGTTTGGCGATCCGATGCTCGGGCTCGATTTGCTGGCGGCTAACCGGAGCTCACGGCATTGTGACCAAAGTCGGCTACTTTCTGGTCCTGTCACAGGGAATTCAGGTCCTGTCCGGATCAATCTCGGTGATGCCAAGTCAGGGCCGATCACCAGTGTCGATGTGGATACGCCGCGTTCTGTGAATTTTCGGTCAAGTTGTGGGGCAAGCCCAGGGAAGATGTTCATGGAGTGCTTGAGCTTGAGTAGCTCGGTATCGTGGAACGATGGGTTCTTTGAGGATTCCAGCTGCATTAGCACAATCAGGTCGGGGATGCTTGTGCCATTTAGCGGTGAGCAGGGGGTGTCCACGACGGCCGCCAAGAGTGGCAAGATTGGCAGAAGGGTGCGGTTTGGTCCGAAGAGCACAGTGACATCACTTGCTCTACCATCCACAATCGGAGGATCAGCGCTCGCATTGCATTATGCCAATATCATCATGATAATCGAGAAGTTGCTTCGGTACCCACATCTTGTTGGTGAGGAGGCGCGGGATGATTTGTATCAGATGTTGCCGTCGAGTTTGAGGGCATCATTGAGAAAGAATTTGAAAACCTATGTCAAGAACACGGCGATCTACGATTCATTCCTCGCGCACGATTGGAAGGAGACACTTGAGAAGACACTGGCATGGCTCGCGCCAATGGCACACAACATGATCAGGTGGCAAGCTGAGAGGAATTTTGAGCAACAGCAGATCGTGTTGAAGGGAAATGTGTTGCTGCTGCAGACATTGTATTTTGCCGATAGGGAGAAGACGGAGGCGGTGATATGTGAATTGCTTGTCGGGCTAAATTACATCTGCCGGTATGAGCAGCAGCAAAACGCACTTCTTGACTGCTCCAGTAGTCTCGACTTGGATGATTGTATGGAATGGCAGCTGCAGTAGAAACCAACGACAGGTTTCTGCTTTGTTCTATAGTGTACAAGTAATATGAAACAACAAAGGGTATTTGTGTTTTGGTTTGGATTTTTTTCCTTTGCCCCTTTCCTTCTTTTCTTTGTGTATGTTGCACATGAGATCATCTATCTATTCATGGATGAAATATAGGATTGCCTAATGCTTTGTCAACTGGAAAGCTGCTCATTCTAAGTTTTGTACATACTTAAATCCTTGTGTGAAGCATTTTGACAAGACGTTTGTTCCATGCTACATTTGAATGGGGCGTATATGTGGTGGGCCAGATTTGTGTATAACTATATTTATGCAAATAGGTACTGAAGTCACAAAGTTACTCCTATGTTCAGCTATTGAATTCTAGCAATTAGAATGTTCAGACTTATGATTATTAAGTCAGTGCCTTGGTCATTGTTTGTCGTCAGTATGGGACTTTGCTAAAGGCGCATTGAGAAGATCTAAGATATTGTTACACAAAGGTACAACATTAGACATTGATTTAGGGGTGTTACATCAGGGTAGCAGATGTTGATGCTAACCCACTCATCTTAAAGGCAAATAATATCATAAGCTGCGGATCTTAAAGCGGCGAGTGAAGTTGGTAGGTCAATTAGTATAACTTGTCTGAAGGAATTTCCACTTCTGTTCAGTATTGTTTGCTCAAAATGTACAGGTGATATTGAAGATGGCAACAAGACACTAGGAAAAATGTCAGGTTGCCCATTTCAAAATAAGATCAATCGATCAATACAACTTGCCACTATACACACTGACATGAACTATGAATGCTACTCTGCACCAGGTCAGAGGCATATATGTTGCTCATCTATCTATAGCAAGTTGCTAAAGGATATACAGTAAACATTCATTAGCAATCAGTAAATGTAAGAACTATTATTGGTCCTTTTCTTAGGTACTGATGGGGACAATAATGGGCTACAGTCTAATTTGTTGTTCTACTCTTTAAACTCGCTCTGACTTTTTTCACAGCCTGCACTTGTGATTGCTATGCTAGCATGCGGATTTCTTTGCAGTTTGCGTCATTGCATTTCAATTTTTTTTTCCAGATTGCAACTGCTGTCCTCACTGTGTATCGTGTAATGGCATTACAAGTAAAATGGTTCTGAATTGAACTTTCCATTGGTTGATTCAAGTTACACATACACTGATACACATTTTGCCAAGGTTCTTTTGCTATACAGTGACTGCTACCACTCTTTGATCCTTCTTTTAGATACCTGATCTTGCAATCTGAATTTACAGCTAGTGCCTTTGATTCCCTAAACTTCTGTCTGTATCTGAAGATGCAGATTTCTCTTCATCTCCTTCGGATATGAACAGCATTGTTAGTGCCATTGTTGCACTTAGCATTTGCTTGTCACAGCTTTTTTCTAGTAGTACTTGCATAACTTGATTGCTGCTTCCAGGTGTGGTGGTATATTTATTGTGATGCGTTTGCAGTACTTGTTCATATTAAGCGCTGCAAGCTCATCATCGTCTCTGTGGTCCGAGCAACGGTCTTGTGACACTGTGACTTGTGTTAGTTATGTATTTATGATCTGTGACGACTTTTTGTTAACAACCGGTGCTCCGTTCCTTCGTATACTGGCTAGTAGTACAGGCAACTGAGGCAAGTATTGAATTGGGAAAGTGAATCCACTTCTTGCTCGATTTGTTTACCCAACCCATACAAATTCGTTCTGTGTTTTTCAGTTTCTGATGACCTGGTAACAGATGATGAAAATAGGCGTTGCTGAAAATGCTGAATTGCTGGTGTACATCTGAACATGCAGGGTTAATGGTCAGGGTTGAGGTCAGAATCAGTTGGTTTTGATCTTGAAACTGGGCTCAAATTCGCCATAAATAGGCTCGAGCTCAGCTCGAATGTGCTCGGTGGTAATTTAGAAGTCTACATTACAAGATCAATATTTGAGCTTTTCTCGAGTCAAGGTTCGAGCTTGAGCCGACCCAAGTTCGAATCGAACTTGGGTAGCTGGTCGAGCCCAGGCTATTTTGACAGCCCCAGTGATACACAAGGCACGAGTCCGAGGCTCCGAGCTGTTTTGACAGCCCTAGTGACATGGCACCAGCACTACATGTGAATATCAGTGCCTCAATTTTGAGGCAGGTATACGGGTACAATGTATTACTACGAATGTAAGTACACCACGGGGAAGGCGAATTCAAAGGGGAAGAGGATACTCCGAAGAGGCAGATTGGGATAGACATCATAGATCTTGGGAATAGTACAGCCGATGATGCTGGCAAGCTTTGGGTAGATGGCTCGCAGCTTTCGAGGCACCACTGCGGTTAAAAAGGCAGTGTCAGCTTTTAGGCTGTTTGGCGTAACTCTAATTTTTAGATTCTCATTTCGAGTAGATAGAGTCATGTCAATGGTCTTGTTGAAGGCATTGTTTTGTAGTCTGAGGATTTACTCTCCGAGATGAAAACCTTTGGTCTGGCCTTCACTGGTTGGATCATGGCAATGACGGTGCGTGTGCGTATCAAGTCCTTCTTGGAGGCGTTGTCATTGGAGAGTTTTTATCGCGGTCCAAGTGTTGCTATGATGGTGGATAGCCTGAAGACAATATTGCGTGATGTAGTTTGCATGACGGTTCCTTTGTCTTTTCTTGTGTGTGTGTTTGGCTGTGTACACCCTAGCTGTGTAGAGGCCAGGAGTCTTCTTAGTATAATTGTATCACCTTGATGTAATTTACTAAGATTAATAAAAGCTTCCTTTATCAAAAAAAAGAGTCATGTCAAACCTCTATCTTAAAAAATTTTTTGGAATTAGATGAATCTGAAGTAGACTACAGTTTATTTTTGTGAAGCAGCAGAGAGGTTGCTCCCCACGCAGAGCAACAATCCTTTTACAAGACTATCGTTGGAATTAGAGTAAAATTACCTGCAAAATACTCCTCAGAGCCTCGGTTATGCTTGCCTCCCGCACATGTACGCACTGTCGCCCTCTCTCCCATTTGGCTGCACCTTTCAGCTTCAACTCTAGGGTTTTGCCTCACCAATCATCTTAGTTTTTAAGTAACTTTTAGCATAAGCTAAAAGCCACAAATAACTAGTAAAAGTCAAAAATTGAAAGCCGAATGAAGCCTACTTTTGTAGGTTATTATTGAGAAAAATTAGTTGTTTATCAAATGACCTTATAAAAAGCTACAGTTGCTTTTAAGCCATTTTTGAAGCCTTGAATTTTTTTTTGCTTTGATTTTTTTTTTCAAATCTGGTCATTTTGTGAACAAATTTACAAAACAAACTTAGTCCTCAACCCTGAAGTAGCGGTAGGCGATACGTATCATTTGCCATGCTCTTGTAACATGGCAAAGCATTGGCAGAGCAGCAGGGTCCACTGGCCTGTCAAGCTCCCTTTGCTCGGCATCACATGATCTGCTGAGCTCTCCTTGCTCGGTATAGCATGCATGCGTTTAGTTACTTAATAACATAATTAGTCACTTAATTAACTACATACTTAATTAATCACTTGTGCTTAATTAAATCACTAGGCCACATCCTACTGAGGGTCGAGTGCTCGGCAGGTCCATGGAAATTGCTGCAGAGATCTTGTTATGTGGCAAGTGACGTGTGTCATTTGCCGCTGCTTCTGTAGTCGAAAAGGATATTAGTTTTGCAAATTCGTTTGTATGAATACTAGATTTACAAATAAAACAAAGGCTCGTCTAGGCCAAAAATCCAGCTGCCAATTTGGCTTAAAAGGTAACTAAGCTATACTAACAATCAGAAAGAGAATGAATGAATATAACAAGTAAATCTGAAACTAGCGTTCAAATCCCTATACTGCTTGAAAACAAAATAGCTCGTAGCACAAATTCTTAAGGAAAAAAAACTAAATATGATAATTTCATGCTAGGAATAAGCAACAACACAATGCTAGTTAGTCTGAAACTCTAAATCTACCGATATAAATAGCTGAAATTTTAGAAAGAAACACTTCATGAGGTAGTGTCCACAATAGCGACTGGGCCTGATCCGATTCTTTGGTGGTTTGAGGAGCACAACCAGATATCCTAGTACATACACAACACACGTTTCTCTTCACGCCTTCACGGTCTTACTGTGGTATCACTCATGGGCATCAAGGAGGTTGATATGATTTTAATTTCAGTACAATCATAGTTTCCTATGTACGAAACCACAATGTATACATGCAAAATCTTGATCCTTTTGTAGCTCATAGCGAGTCTTGGCTTCAAGTTTGATGGTAAATCAACGATTGCAATAGAGCTCGAACCATAGAATGCACATGCAATGCAATAAACCAAAATCGCCGTGTAATTTCAATGTCCTACAGAGACATACCACCGTCCTCAGCCGTGAGCATTGAGTTCTGATTAGACGGTGTTCATGGACTCGGAGTTCGTTCTACAGTGCAGATTGCAGAGGACGCAGCAAGCACTGTCGCCCTCTCACCCATTTGACTGCACCTTTCAGCTCCAGCTCTAGGGTTTTGCCTCACCAAATAGCTTAGCTTTTAAACTTTTAGCATAAGCTAAAAGTCACGTATAACTAGTAAAAGCCAAAAATTAAAAGCTTAATGAAGCCTACTTTTGTAGATTATTGTTAAGAAAAATTAGTTGTTTATCAAACGACTTTATAAAAAGCTACGACTGCTTTTAAGTCTAAAAAGTCAAAAAACAACTTTTTAGAAAAGTTACAACTTCCCAAACAAAGCCTTTATCGGAGCTGCCCCATCAAGCCATTTTTGAAGCCTTGAATTTTTTTTGCTTTGATTTTTTTTTTCAAATCTGATCATTTTGTGAACAAATTTACAAAACAAGCTCAGTCCTTAACCCTGAAGTAGCGGTAAGTGACACGTATCATTTGCCATGCTCTTGTAACGTGGCAAAGCGTTGGCAGAACAGCAGGGTCCATTGGCCTGTCAAGCTCCCTTTGCTCGGCGTCACGTGATCTGGTGAGCTCTCCTTACTCGGTATGGCATGCATGCATTTAGTTACTTAATAACATAATTTAGTCACTTAATTAACTACATAATTAATCACTTGTGCTTAATTAAATCACTAGGCCACATCCTATTGAGGGATGAGTGCTCGGTAGGTCCATGCATGGAAATTGCTGCAGAGCTCGGGTTATGTGGCAGGTGACGCGTATCATTTGCCGCTGCTTCTGTAGTTGAGAAAGGGACTAGTTTTGCAAATTCGTTTATATGAATACTAGATTTACCAACAAAAAAAAAGGCTCGTCTAGTCCAAAAATCCAGCTGCCAGTTTGGCTTAAAAGCTAGTAACTAAGCTATACTAACAATCAGAAAGAGAATGAATGAATATAACAAGTAAATCTGAAACTAGCGTTCAAATCCCTATACTGTTTGAAAACAAAATAGCTCGTAGCACAAATTCTTAAGGAAAAAAAAAACTAAATATGATAATTTCATGCTAGGAACAAGCAACAACACAATGCTAGTTAGTCTGAAACTCTAAATCTACCCATATAAAACGCTGAAATTGTACAAAGAAACACTTCATGTGGTAGTGTCCACAATAGCGCCTGGGCCTGATCCGATTCTTTGGTGGTTTGAGCAGCACAACCAGTATATCCTAGAACATACACAACACACGTTTCTCTTCACGCCTTCACGGTCATACTGTCGTATCACTCATGGGCATCAAGGAGGTTGATATGATTCTAATTTCAGTACAATCATAGTTTCCTATGTACGAAACCACAATGTATACATGCAAAGTCTTGATCCTTTTGTAGCTCATAGCGAATCTTGGCTTCAAGTTTGATGGTAAATCAACGATTGCAATAGAGCTCGAACCATAGAATGCAGATGCAATGCAATAAACCGAAATCGCCGTGTAATTTCAATGTCCTACAGAGACATACCACCGTCCTCAGCCGTGAGCATTGAGTTCTGATTAGACGGTGTTCATGGACTCGGGAGTTCATTCTATAGTGAAGATTGCAGAGGACGCAGCAAGCGCGCGCCCACACTTATTAATCACTGCGACTACACGGGCACAACCGGACTTCGATTTTTGGCTCTTGGCAGGACAACCGGAGGCATTTAAGAGGGGATGGTAGAAGGCAGGTGTGTTTGTTGGACGGGGAGGTGAGCTTGGGGACATGCCGAGCTGTATTCATGTGATATCTTTTGATGCTGCATTGCATTGCATGCAGTGCAGTCAATCGGCACACACTGAATCACTCACTGTTGGACAGCGGTAACTGAAATCTTTACTCATGACTTTTTCGGCTGCTGCTGGCATTGCTGCAAGGATATGAAAGTGTTTCAGCTTATGGACCCGCATTGCTCAGTTTTGAAACCGATTGGCTGCCCGGAATATACCGCATGGACAATCTTTGTGAAATCGTTACGAACAGTTACTGAAATGTGAGCCCCCTTGAATTCATCCATATTGCACGGAATTTCATCCATAAATTTAGCAGCATTTAGTTTGGAATCGTATTATGTGCGAGTTGGATTTTAAACAAGGGAATTACTATGCTCTCTTCTTATAACAAGTGACACCATTTTTTCCTTCCTCTACCTTCCTTACCTCCTCCAAGGCCCTCTCTTTATTACAAGTGGTAGCACCTCTTTTCATCTCCCACTTCCCTTCCTCCTCAAAACCCCCCTCCTTGTAACAACGGGAAACAACTCCTTTCCTCCTCCATTCCCTTTCCTTCAAACTCATAGTAGTTTTTGTATTTCAAATTCTCCCCTAAGATTTTGAAAACTAGTATTATTTTAACTATTTGTGAAAGTTTTTTAATTGAAACTTTTAAACTAAAAGTTTTTGAATTGAAAGTTTTTGGAGTTGAAACTTTTAGATTTGAATTTTTTTGAGTTGAAATTTTCTAATTTTAATTTTTTATTTAATAATTTTCAAGTTAATATTTCTGATTTTTACTTTTTCGATTAAAAAATTTTCAAGTTGAAAATTTTGAATTGAATTGTAAATCAAAACTTTTTGAAACCGAAAAATTTTTAATCGGAACTTTTCAAATAAGAAGTGTATGAATTGAAAGCTTTTGGAGTTGAAACTTTTCGATTTGAAAATTTTGAGTTGAAACTTTCTAATTTGAAATTTTTTAATTTAAAACATTTTGAGTTGAAACTCTCCGATTTCAAACATTTTGATTTTGAATTTTTAGAGTTGAAACTTTCTAATTTGAGAATTGTTTTTATTTAAATCATTTTGAGTTGAAACTTTCTAATTTGAATCTTTTCGATTTTAAATTCTTCGAGTTGAAACTTTCTAATTTGAGAATTTTCTATTTAAAATTTTATGAGTTGAAACTTTCTTATTTGAAAATTTTCTAGTTGAAATTTTTTGAGTTAAAATTTTTGAATTGAAATTTTTCTATTAAATTTTTTTGTGTTGAAACTTCTAATTTAAAATTTTCAAAGTTAATTTTTTTTAATTTAATTTTTGTGTTAGAGAGGAAGGAAGGGAGGTGAGGAAAGTGTATAGGGAAGAGAAAACAGAGAGACGGAGATTAATAAAGAAGATAGAACATAGTATCGTAGAAGGTGTTTTTAAATTTGTTAGTTCAGTTTACCTCAAACTAGTCATTTCCTTTAAACAATGACCAGAGATCCAGATTTAAGGGCACTCATGTAGCTATGTGGACCAGAGTTCAGCAACTATGCGTTCCAATGGTTCAAAGCTTGAAATATGGAAGAACCTGAACTTAATTTGCAAATCTGTTTTTTTTCTCATTTACTGCCAAGTGCCCAACATGATGGCTCAATGCCAATTGACCCACCAGTGTTAAGTGTGTGAGCGTAACCTTAATTGTCAGTAACTAGCAGTGTACTTTTTAGGACCATCGGGGTAACTAACAATGCACTGTGATGCATCTTTTGTTCCCATGTCAGCTTTTGCAAGGGAACGACACAAACATTTGGAGACAAAACAGTGGGTCATGTGCTCCCCAATGCGGCCAACAAAGTCCTCTCTGCACGAACCATTCATCTTACAAAATCATTATATTCACTCACTGACGCATAGGTCTAGGGTTAAATCTCACCGCTAAGGCTTCGTTGTAAAGCCAAAAATCCCTGCCCACCAGGCCACCACGTGGATAAACCGGGATATTGAACTAAAATTCTGCTATATCCACGTGGATGAGTCTAGATTTTCAGCTAACCTCCAAGAGCCTAAGAAGAACCACATCCATTGGTAATCTCCATTTTTCAGCTCATAATCACGTACGTGAGGCATAGACTTGCCTTGAGATTGTCTTGGCAAAAACCTGATCCCATCATGCGTGTCTCCTTGTTTCAAGACTATGCGTGCTCTTGCGTGTATGGATGATTGACGAGCTTTGTCCGGTGCTTATTGAGTACGCAATGAGCCCTACCATCTCGAGGGCTCATCATCGTCGCCATCGCAAGCGAATCATGCTAAGTTCCTCTTCTCCTGCATGCAACCGTTTCCTGCAGCTACGATATATATGTAAAAGAACCCATCATTTCGTTTGGCACCATATATGGACGACAGAAATCATGCTCATTGTCGTTGTCCCCCTATTTATTCGGGATAGAGCATCCAAGGATCCATTCTCATGTTCACTGCACGTTTGCTGATCTTTTCTCTTTG
>JAYEVE010002028.1:0-12474 GCA_036346375.1 Guadua angustifolia
AACCGTCATTAATTGTACCCAAAACATTATGAAAAATGTTAAATTCGTTATAAAAAAAACACTACGGTTGGCCAAAAATGAGCGTTGACCATTTTATTTATGATGAAATTGTTCGTCACAGATTATTGCCACGTGGATATGCATTTTCGTTATTGCACACTCCAGTGCCACATCAACAGCCAGGGTGTCAGGTGACATGGCACGTGTTGTGACACAATTGTTTCGTCATAGATGTTTGCCATGTGGACATCTAAAATTTATCAAAGGTGGGAATCAAATCATAAACTTTGATACAAACTGACAAAACATCAAGATCTGCATAATCTCAAACCTCTCAAAAATCTCTATCCTCATATCTCATACAACATAAACAAATTCTCAAAAATTTGCAAAAGAAATAGACTCCTAATCTGCCATCCAAACGAACTTAGGAACATTCCTTAAGTCCAGCTCTTAGCCAACATTCAACTTATTCTTAAGACTAACAAAAAAATGAACTGGTTCGCACTCTTCCTTAGCCCTCAAGTTACTAGCCAGCTGCCAACTTCTTTTGCCCATGCCTTGCCCACTCCTCAAAGCCAAATGGCAGCAGGGGGCAGCATGCCTGCCACCACATCGCCCAGCCCATAGCTTTTTCACAGCCATCCCTGGTTTCATCCACAGTCGGTTTTAAGGCTGCCATACAAAAACCAATCAGCCATATTTATATGACGACCTACCTTGTTTCACTACTCCCATAGAATGTACCAACTCACCTTTTCTATCACCATCTCTTCTATCTTGGCTCTTTTCGGTTGAAGACAGGAAGCAGGCAGCAAAGAAAAGGAAGTAAAGCTCAGCTACTGTCCTTTTCTTCTGCTGCTCTCCATTCCAGCTCCTCTGCAACCACAAGGTGCAATCTCATTAGTTGATGCATCTTTCTTTTTCCATTCAAAGAAAAAAATGCTACTCGATCAGGTTATAAATCACATATCACAATCAAAGTTGTATATGTTCTTAAACAACATAATTAAATTTCTGGGTATTCCATCCATGCAGACAAAAGAATCAATAATAAAAGAGCATACAAGCATGTCAATTTGAGCTCAACAGTTAGCACTCCCCAATCTACACATAAGTTCTGAAACTCTGACTCAAGGAATGAAGTAATGTGCATTCTGCAGTAAGGGTTGCAAAGCACATAGCATTTTTTTTACTCAAAGGAACTCAAGGCATTCATGCTCCGCTCTCTACCCCCCCCCACCACCACCATAAAACAGCAAGCATCAAATATTACTTCAGTATCAAAAATATATATACTCTACCAATCTCCTTATGTCTTACAATAAGAATGTGCAGAACCCAAATTCAAGTGCTACTTGCTAATCTGAAAATTCAAGATGATATTAAATATACATAAATGAAATTCCTAGAACTTGAATCATTTAAGCACAAAAAGATACATAGCCTGATTATCTATGTGCTCTTTTAGCAAAACAGTGCACTATATTCTTGAGACCCTATTGCTTGGAAGGCATAAACATCACTGTGAAGCACATAAGAAACATTGTAGCCTATACATACATGTATAAACATGAGCACAGAGATTAATTTCTAAATCATACAAAGTTAATCACAGAAATAAGTACCCCAATCTCAGACTACTATTAATCATCAAGCTCACAATAGATAGCTCATTAAGCATCAATCACAATTTACATGCACATAAGTATATCTTCCATTATACACACAAAAATTCATCACAAGCACTAATTCTTATACTCAAACAGCACACAAGAACTAAGATTTGTGCTTTCACTTCATACAAGTAGATAAAAGAAAAGGGGGGATTAAAGGTGTTAGCTGACTTAGCTTGTAAAAAGTGGGGGATTAGGCACAACCATCAGTGTGGTCGTTGGCTTCAAGGCAGGGACCCAGCCGAAGACCATTGGCGGTGCTAGCTGAGGGAGACCGGAGGGGGGAGAACTGATCTGTGCGGGCGAAGAGAAGGTGATTAGAGGGAGAGTAGAGAAATAGGGGAGGGGAGAGACTCACCTCGGGCCGCTAGATCCGGTGAAGGAGATCGTCGGTGGTGGTCGATCTAGGGACGTCGGTGCTGGGGAAGAGCTGAAGGACAGGAGATCGGTGGGCATGGTGGTGCTCAGGTCAGGGTGGCTGCGCTGGAAGTGGGCGGTGTAGTCGGCACCGGAGGGAGCAGGAGACCGAAGTAGCGCCATCGCTCAATGCGTGAGAGAGGGGAAGGAGAGAGAGATGGAACGGTCGAAGGCCAAAGGAGGCGGCAGCGCACGGTAGATCTGGTGGCGCAGGTCGCCGTTGTGCTGAAGGAGCGGCGCTCGGGAGTAGAGGGGAGCGCAAAGGGAGGCGAGAGCATGAGAGAGAGAGAGAGATGAGGGAGGCGACGGCTGGTTTGGAGAGAAGTAAGGAATGATAGTGGCTAGGGTTAGATAAAGGTCGGGCAGCCTGGGCTGAATAGGCTGACCTGGCCCAAGAAAAAATAATAAATAAATAATAATAATAAATGAATAAATATAAAATAAAATAAATAGATAAATAAATACATGAGTGAACAAATAAATAAGTAAAATATAAAATAATAATATATATATATATATATGACCTGGACCAAAATAAAAGAAAATGGATCGTGAAAATAGTACAAAATAAACATTTTATTTCTCTAAATTAAAAAACATTTAGATAAAACATCAGATGCACAGAACTTACCATATCATGATTTATATCTTAATTTAATTTAATCCAAATAATTTTTGCATCTTGAATTCAAAACAAAACACGTGTAATCAAGAAACTCTAAACTGAAATCACACCTGATCAGTGTAGTAGATTTATATTTGATTTTCCATCTGATTTCTTTTTGCCTCATTTAAAAATTGTATTTTATTGAACTACGCATAGACACCAACGTTCCAGAGCTAGCCGCCGGAGAAGGGGAACGCGAAAGGTGGGAACGAAGAGAAGAGGCATAGAACATCTCGGTAGCTCATTTTCAGAAGGCGAAGCGATGTCTTGACTCCTAAAGAAGGTTATCGTCTAACTTCAGATGCGAAAGCGGCTCCTTGCCCACAACGTTCTAGTCATGAATGGTGGGTCTTCACTTCATCTAGTTTCCTGAGTTAACGACGGAAGCTTTCGACTATTGCTATTTCATATCCAACTCGAAATGCAAGGGTTCAGCAGCCTTAAATACCTAATAATTTGATAGCATTTTGTAACTGCCAAATTTCCTAATATCTTAAATAAATTTCTTGATTTGTGCCATAGTTGATTCAAAAGCCATTTTAAGCATACGATTGAGACAAGTACAAATCAATTTTTTTTGTAGTAACACCCACAGATAGGATCACACTGTTGGTCCATTTAACTCTGTTTTTATTTCACTTTACAAATGGACAAATTGAGAATATTTTGAATTAATATTGTATCTAAGATTCAATTTGAGTAACACAAGTTATTTTTAGCACTGGCATTCATCCAAAGTGAACTCAATAGGAAATCGAAAAGAAGGAAGCAATTGCATTCAGATATAAGACAATTAAAATTAGTTCTATGCAAAGGACAATGTTGAAGCCACCAATCGTATAGAAGGATTCCATTGAAGCCTTGCACTACATCACATGCATCTACCAACCAATCCAGACCTGAAACCTTATCAGCTGACCATAAAAGGACATAAGCAAGAATTGACAACATGTAACGTGTAACTCACATATGGGTCCAAAAGGCCAAGTCGGAAAACAAGGCCACCTCGGATAGGGGGCCCTCTAGATATAGCCTCTCGATAGGCCATGCCTCCATGACTAAAAAGCATATCGTCACAATACAGACATATGTTTGACATCGCAAGATAAACAACCATTCATTTTCTATGACGATTTGTATTATGGTTTCATGATGAAATTTTATGTTTTGTCACAAAAGTACATGGGGCGACGACGCCTGATACAATTAATGACGAGCATAAACAATTCATCACAGAAAATAAATTTTCCATGACAAAAGTTGACAATGTCACGACGTTTTCGTCACAGATAATCACTTTTATTGTAGTGAGGAAAAGGGGGGATGAGGGTGCCATGGGGGGAGGAGGCTTCTATGGAGCACAGTTGGGGTGACGAGGATGAAGGGGCACCATGGGAGAGGAGGCGGTCTTGGAGAGGAAGCATCGTGGGACGATGGGGGCGAGCCATGAGCCGGCTACCGATGAGAAGGGCAAGGAGGCTGGAGGCAAAGACGGATTGCGGCCTGCAAGCTATGGCTATGAGGAAGGAGGCAGTCATTGGGGGCGAGATCGTGAGGTGGCTAGAGGCATCGGGGTGGCAAAGGGCAACCGAGTAGAGGCACTATCGCACTAGATCTAGGGTTTTCTTTTTCTATATATATCTAAAAGTGTGACCCACATGTCATAGGATACACATCGGGTACTATGGGTACAAATTGATACCCATGTCCATCCTATGATCTTATCGGGTACCCAAACCCGAAAATCCATAGATTTGAAGTACTAGTCATACCCGCCCTTATCAAGTCGGGTGCCCGTGGGTATCTAAACTTATAGGTAAAACTGCCCATGGGTAAAACTGCTAGCTCTAGTTGCGCACTGCACGAGAAGGGGAACAACGCTTAATCATGGGAACTAGGGACACATGTCATGAGGTGGAGTGGGTCCGCGGCTAGGGGAATTTTTTGCTTAAGTAGCCCTTTGCATCTTATTTTTTTCTATAAATAGCCATTATTGTGAAAAAAGAATGGAAATAGTTACTACACAGTAAAAACCAGTGGACAGGGTTAGCTGGAATTTTTTTATTCACTTCAGTGATTCCAGTCAGCTGATTTTTTTTATTTTTCAGTTTGCAGACTGTTGGCAAAATTTTCCAGTGGTCTCCTACTACTGGATTAGGACCATTTCCAACAATAGAAGACCGTTGGAATGGTGGGGCTTTTTTTCCCTTTTTGTTGTTTGTTTTTCAGCTGACTTTTTTCCAAAAAAAAATAGGTAGTCTTGCAAAAAAATTGCAAGAATAGCAAATATCAGGCAATTTCATTTTGTTCGATCGAAAATTTTATTTTCACTCAATTGAAGTAGCGTGCGAGTTATATAAACATGCATGAATACAACAAGAGCTCGGTCGTCTTCCTAATTCACACTCACAAACATGTACTAATGAGGGAAATAACAGTCGAACCAGTTGTGGTAGTTATTTGTGCCGTACAGTTAAAAATTCTAGCAGTATATTTTTGTGAAGATGGCTCCCGTGCTGATGAATTTACAAGTGTAGCTTAGTAAAGTGGAAATTAAGTGGACTTAGTGCACAATATTATTTTAAGTGGTTGGGGCTGGCAGGTTTCTTCTTTTGTGTGGTTGCGACGTGCTAGATTATTTTTGCACGGTGGAAAATTTGCCCTTGTGATGCGGATAAATCCTCTGTTGTTACGTCATCTCATGACCCCAACTCTCCATCTCATCAAAATACTTATTTTGCTGCTGCTATAGTGCAAGGGAGTCACAATGCCGACACAAATTATGTCCAAGATGTGCTACGGGCTGAGAATTGCAATGCAAATGTTAAAGAGAACAAAGGGGAAATGGCTATGCATCCCCAAGGAGTAAATTCCATTGAGTTCACTGAATATGATATCATTTGGTGGGATCAGTTGAATCGTGCAGGGGAGCGTCTACATACATGGGATGGGATGAAGAGGGTTATGCGTTCTCGCTTTGTGCCTGCGTACTACACTCGAACGCTACACATGAAGTTGAGACGGCTTTATCAAGGTGATAAATCTGTGGATGAGTACTATCAAGAGATGCAAATGCTCATGATTCGTACAATGTTCGTGAGTCAGCGGATGCCACTATGACAAGGTTCTTTGAGGGGCTGAATGAAGATGTGCGAAATCGTGTTGATTTGATGCAATTTAACACCGTACAAGAGCTACTTCATCAAGCGCAGTGCTGAGCGATGGTCGAATGCCGCACAAAACCATCTATGCATCATGGCCGTGGCACTTCAAGTGGTTGGCGGCGCTCGTCGCAGCAAGGTGGTGAAGGTGGTTCTTCTTCTACACCGGTTGTATCCATAAAATCGGGTGGAACATCACCAAAAGAAGCATCAAAGGCAATTGGGACAACAAGTAATTCATCCAAAGCTGATTCTAGTGCATTCTCTACCACTAGAACTCGGAATATTGAATGCTTCAAGTGCAAGGGTAGGGGGCATATGATGAAAAATTGTCCAAATTTGAAGATGGTCATGCTTACCACTGATGGGAAGTATATTTTGGAGACCGAGGAAAGTGAGAAATCAGAAATGGGAAGTGAAGAGCAAGATGATGTGGTTCATTGTGACCCTGAGAATGGGCCGTGTTTGATGGCACAAAAGGTTGATCATGATAGCACACCTATTGTGGAGAAGGGGCAGCGACGCTCTATCTTTCAAACCGAGTGCAAGATCAAGGAGAGGCGGTGCAAGCTTGTGATAGATGGAGGAAGCTACAACAATGTAATCAGTAAGGATGTGGTTGATGCACTGAAGGTAACCACACAACGTCATCCAAAGCCATACTACATGAAGTGGCTTCACAATGTTGGCAAGCTCAAGGTAACCCAGAAAGTTCATGTTCCATTTTCTATTGATGGATATGTAGACAAGGTCGAGTGTGATGTTGTTCCAATGCATGTGAGTTCTATTCGTTTGGGACGTCCATGGCAGTTTGATCGGAATGCTACACACCAATGTAGAACTAATCGCTACACATTTATGCATAAAGGACTGTTTGTTTCTTTGCTGTCCAAAAATGTGGATGAAATTCATTGTGACATCCTCAATAAGCCAAAGAGTGTTTTGAAGAACAACACGAAACCGAGGACGGTTTCGCTTAAAGGGAGAGGGAATGGTGCAGATAAATCCTCTGTTACATCATCTCGTGACCCCAACTCTCCATCTCATCAAAATACTTATTTTGCTGCTGCTATAGTGCAAGGGAGTCACAAGGCCAACACAAATTATGTCCGTGATGTGCTACGGGCTGAGAATAGCAATGCAAATGTTAAAGAGAACAATGGTGAAATGGCTATGCATCCCCAAGGAGTAAATTCCATTTCATTTGGAGATATGCCACCTCAGGAGGGAATTCTTATTGGATCCATATTTGTTAGCATTATTGGCATTGATCCGTTAGCTTGGAAAGAGAAATGCATGTGCAAGGATGACCCACTGAAATCTGTCGGTCATTTTTCTCATGATTCTGGTGCTACTCTTGACAATAAACATGGTCTTGGGCCATATGAATGGAAAGATATTGAAGTCTAGTTTCTGGCACTTCAAACCGTGCCTCTTTTGGACTTCCGAGTTGGGAGTAATGACTATTTTAGTGGAAGCTGCACAGGCTGTCAAGAGTTGCGCGAAACATGGATCTGCTATTCAACTTCCAAGGCTTTAAACCATTTTATCTACCCAGGAAAACTCTTTAGTTTATTACTTGGTTTCACACCACCCTTTAGTTTCTTATTTGGATTCACACCTAAACTAGGAGGAATGTTCCTAGTATAAATCACTATGTATTCCATCTATTGAAAAGAAGACTTGGATTATCAGAAATAGACAGCAGCAACCATGGGAGTTTGTGGAGCAAATACCATGTGTTCTTGATAGTTTTTCCCGTTCATGGGTTTGTTAGTGTTGGTGCAAGTCAAGAACGTCATGTTCTTGTGATTGTCCACAGAATCTATATGATTCCTCCACTCAATTCGCGTTCTTGTGTTGATCGTGGTTTGTGTGATCGGTTTCTTGCTTCTTGACCACTCTTTTGTTGTTCGAGTGCGAGTACCACCAAGCTATCTTCATCATACCGTGAAAGATTGGGCCACCATCCACTCAACAGCAGGTTGGGTCCTCATCATCTGGTATCAGAGCTTTCGTTGCTCACGGTACGTAGGAATTCTTGTGGCTGATTTCAGATTGCTTGCGACAATGTCGGGGGCAAGCCATCACAGTGGAGAAAATGAAGAAATTGTTGAGGAGCAGCTGCCAATTAACCCAATCTTCCCGCTGCTACGCGTGCTCAGTTTGAGGCCACGTCGGCCTTCTACAATCAAAGGGAGAATCAGCTTTGTCGTGAGATGAACACGATGAACACCCACCTCACCGAAGGGTTCAATGATGTGAATGCCACTCTTAGGCGTTTGGAGGAGATGCTTCTACCACAAGGAGGAGGTGGCGTGCAAAGGCAGCGAGCACATGTTCGTGGTCGTCGTGCTAATTCAAATGGCAGTGATGATCGAGACTATCATACTGATCTGGAGGACAACATACATGAAGATTACTCTGATTTTCATCCTAATCGACGTGATCGTAATGACCGTCAAGGTGCTGGACATGGTAGGAATCATAGAAGAGTTGATGATCGAGAGGAGGATGATATTGGGCGTGTTGGTCATGTAAGAATCACCATACCAGAGTTCAAAGGGCGTGCTGACCCGGAGGAGTATTTGGAGTGGGAGCTGCGGGTTAATCAAATTTTTGACAACCATCGCTACTCCGAAGAAAAGAAGGTTCGTGTCACTTCAATTGAGTTCACTGAATATGCTATCATTTGGTGGGATCAGTTGAATCGTGCAGGGGAGCGTCCACATACATGGGATGGGATGAAGAGGGTTATGCGTTCTCGCTTTGTGCCTGCGTACTACACTCGAACGCTACACACGAAGTTGAGACAGCTTTATTAAGGTGATAAATCTGTGGATGAGTACTATCAAGAGATGCAAATGCTCAAGATTCATACAGCTGTTCGTGAGTCAGCGGATGCCACTATGACAAGGTTCTTTGAGGGGCTGAATGAAGATGTGTGAAATCGTGTTGATTTGATGCAATTCAACACCATACAAGAGCTACTTCATCAAGCGCAGCGTGCTGAAGCGATGGTTGAATGCGCACAAAACCATCTATGCATCATGGCCGTGACACTTCAAGTGGTTGGCGGCGCTAAATCGCAGTTACAAGGTGGTGAAGGTGGTTCTTCTTCTACACCGGTTGCATCCATAAAATCGGGTAGAACATCACCAAAAGAAGCATCAAAGGCAATTGGGACAACAAGTAAGGATTCATCCAAAGCTGATTCTTGTGCATTCTCTACCACTAGAACTCGGAATATTGAATGCTTCAAGTGCAAGGGTAGGGGGCATATGTGTCATGGCCCCAAATTCGAATTCGGCTCCTGCGGTTAGCATTAGCGCCAACCAAGTTTTTGGCCGCATTTGAGATCCATTGCTAATTTCAGAGTCTATCCCAAATTACCATTTAAGAATTTCCAAGCTTAGCAAAAAAAAATTCAGAGCTAGAAATTTCAGGTTGCGAGTATGGTTTTCATCAAAGTTTGGAGCCTTGTAACTTGAGACCTATAATGATCTAGAGTGTGCATGTTAGTAAAATGAAAACTAGAAACTTTTCTCTTTGCAATGGTTGAGTTTTGAGCCCAATCCAACATCAAATGCTAATTTCAATTATAGCCTCAAAAATTTAACCCATGCTGAAAATTTTGGCGGCTTAGCCAATTTAACTCTTACTTACAAGTGGGGTCAAGTGTACAGCGATTTTCTTCTCCTGAGTTCAGCACCAAACCAGCCGCACCTCACTTCTTTTTTTTTCCTCTCCCAGTCGCACCTCACTTTCTCCTTTCCTCTTCCCAGCAGCACTCACTTCTTTTTTCCTCTCCCCAGCCGCACCTCCTTTTTCCCCCAAGCCAAACCGAATCCAGCAGCTCCTTCCCTGGCCTCCCCTCTCAGCCCCTCCCAGGTCGTGCTCCTCCTGCTGCTCCTGGTGGCTCCTCCCTCTCAAGCTGCAGCAGCCCCTCCTCCCCTACTTGGCTCCCTCCATTCCTTTTCCACTCCATTGGAGGTAAGGCTCTTCCTTGATTTAGGGTTGGTGTTTTCTGGTTTTGGGGGCAGCAATGGTGGAGTTGAGGGCTATGGTGAGTAGAGATTTGGGATTTGGGTGGGGAACAACCAATCTAGGGTTTGGAGCATAGTTCTGAAATTCGAGCAGATTTTGTAGCTGCTGTTTCGTGGTGATTTGAGCAAGTTCCGAGCATTTCCTGCTAAGTTGGCTGTAGAGAAAGTTGTGGGTAATAAAATTATCTTTCATCTCCAACTAGAATCACTCAATTTCGTTAACCCAGATGAAAGTTATGGCAATTTTAGTGCTTGCTGCTCTGAAAATGCTGAAGATTTCGGGTAGAAACTTGAGCTGTGAATAAAAATTAGTTAGAGGCCAAATTAAAAATTATTTTTGCCTGTGGAGTTGTAGGAAATTTCATGTAGATTGTAAAAATGTTATCATTTACTCAATTCCCTTAAGAATAGCAAGTTTTATGTTGAAATTGGTGCATGCTGTTCTGAAGCTCTGAGTATTCTGAACTCTGAAACTGCCCTCTGTTCCTGGCCGAACTGGGAGTTACCTGGGCAGAATCTGGGTGATTGGCCAAAGCTAATTTGTAGGTCTATGTCTTATGGTCGTGTAGGCTCTGAGTTTTCTCAATTTGGCTTAGTGATCAAAAAGTTATGGTCATTTGTATACATGCTATCCTGAAACCAGTTTTTCTGAAGATTCAGATTTTGGGGCTGAAGTTCAGAGTTTAGTTAAAAACTTTCAATCTATATTCTGAATCTTGTGTTGTATGTTAAAGTTAGATCACCCTCTTGTGGTCCTTTAGAGTCAAAAAAATCATTTTTTCGATTAAGCATTCAAAAGTTATGCATGTTTAGAGGAGTATGTTTGTTGTTTTCAGATTTTGCTTTAGAATAGAAGTGGAGTTTAGCATTTGTGTTTTCAGTTTTAAATTGAGTTGAATGTTTGCACTTTTGGAGCTGGCTTAGGTGATGCATTTGGTATCTTCATTTCATTTGCATCGCATGCATCTCATTTTTCATACATGGCGAACGTGTAGAGAACGAGCACGCGGAGGTTAACGCGGCGGTGACCGAGGGGGTTACCGGAGAGTCGTTTGTTGTTGAGAACCCGGCAGAAGCACAAGGCAAGCACCTAAGCATGTTTAACCTTATATATAATTGTATTTTAGCGAATAATTTGCTTATTGGATGATTATGTCTTGCATTAGGAATTGAAATGTGGGATAGGATTAGAACCTACTTGTTGCATATACACTCATTGATAATTGTTGAATGCCATCCTTGGAGCTAGTATATGGGTAATTACATTGTGTCCATGCTTAGTTTTGCTTAGATGTCGGGTATGGGCCAAGTGGGGGATGGTTCCCTCATTTGAGAATAATTATTTCACACTATTGGGTTGTAAATGGAAATGGTTATGTTTGAAATGTAAAATTGAGACAGGCGAGAGGGTTGGATCATTTGAGTGTGGAGACTCAAATGTTGTAGTCTCTTTGTGTTGGTTAAGGTCCGATCCGTTGTTTGCCATGTTGATCGAGCACCCTTGTTGATCGCATGCCCGATGTAATGGTACGGTAAGCCACCCTTTCATGGCATACTACTCGATGGGTCATGCCCTCATGCGATTGGACGTGGTTGAGGGCGAGGCCTAGGTCTCTCTCGAGGGCTAAGCGAGGCTTGAGCCGCTCGAGGGAGGTTGCTAGGTGCTCGGGCCGCATGAGGATGGTTCAATGAGTAGATATGGATGGGAGGAGGGTTGACATGAGGTTCCTTGTGGCACATGTCGTGCGATTGATGATCCCATGCAGGGTGAATAAGCGATTCGAATTGCCGCGCTCTCGAATATGAGCACGCTTGTATCATCCGACACTTCAACGTAGTAATAACTTAAATTGAAACTAGTTGGTATACTTGATGTGGTTACTTGTTCATGATTTTATTTGCTCTCTTAAATGTTTAAATTCAGCTCTTACTTTAGCAATAGGTGCTATACATAACTGCTATAAAATTTGTAAATTGAGTAGTTGAATGTGAAAATGAACCAAAGTTATGCTTTTATGCACTTTTACCTTAAGCTTATCCCTTGCTACATCCAAATGCATATTCCTTCGAGTCGGTCATATATGGACCACGGGTAAGTCTTGCGAGTACCTTCTATACTCATGCTTCTGCTTTGTGGTTTTCAGGTGAGGACCCCGACGGGTGTGAGTTCTGTCCGTATTGCTTCTCGGTGTTCAGGCGGGGCACCGAAGAGAGGCTAAGCTCAACGATGTAAACGCCCGGAAGTGTTCAGGGGCAGGACACTTCCGGAGATGTCTTACTTTTGGTTTAATATGTTGGGTGTATGTCATTTTGTTGTATAGTTAGCTCCCAAATCTATGTCATGGCTATGTTTAATTACTTGTCTATTTCCGTCGTTGAACCTTGTTGTATTCTCGTGCTTAACTCATGTTTAGTGTTGCTTCTAGCTATGTTGATCCTTATGCTTGTGGTTGTGGTTGTGATATAATTGTTTAGACAATTGTTTCTTCTGTCTGCTGAGTGGATGT
>JAYEVE010001559.1:0-11202 GCA_036346375.1 Guadua angustifolia
CTTAGTTTTTTTTTCTAGAAGAGAATTGACATTCTCCCAATGCCCGACAACTGCTACTGTCATTATTTTCTACTGTACTGTTTGCAATCCTATTAACAGATATCAACCTGACTAATGACTATGAATCTCAGATACCGGTTCTAACAGTTTCAATACATGTGCCGCACCGTATGTGCACGATGTTCTCAGTTTACATGCTAATCTATCTCTAGGAGTTTGTTTTGAATGACCAACTACAATTTAGGAGTCGATCACGCAGGCACGCAGCTCACTGCAGCTAATCTTATTCATGTATCCAGAAAACTAACTGAATAACCTATTCAAATGGCTGGCTGGCTGGCTGCATGCAGCAAGCTTAGGAGGTGTTTGGTATAGCCCCTAGCTTCATCAAAATTCGTAGAGTTAGTAGAGTAGGATATTTCTACTCCAAAAATTTATGAAGCTGGAGTTGTGAATACATTAAGAGTATTTAGATGGATCTTCTTGTTTACATTTTAACTAAAAATACAAACTTGATTAACTTTATTTTAGCCTACAAACTCCAGATCTAAAGTGGAGTTAGAATCTGAAACTTTACTAAACAGAGCCTTAGTACCAAAAAGAGTATATACTGCTTACGTTTTCCGTTCTTCTGTACATATAGTTTTGGAACGTCTACTTCTTTTAAAACTTTGAACTTCAGAATACACAAAAGTACTTGCGTTTTCATGAAAAATGATATGACAAGATTTGCCATAAATTTTTTAATATAATTTTATATTAGCATTTTAACTAACATATAGTTAGAAACAGAATAGGAAAAGTTATATATTGAGACTATCCTTATCTAAAACGAGAAAAAGAATGGAGATACTACTGTATGCAGATTTGCCCACGAACTCCCTAACCAGCTCTCGATAGGAATTGAAAGTTCATCGATTGGTGTCTATAGTAATTGGCCTGGTGTGGTCTGACTACCTTGTGTGTTGACCAAAAGAGTACGATTAAAGAAAAACCTAAGTCCAGCCCTGTGTCTCTACATTATGCCGAAGCATGTGATAGCTCGTCACTTAACTAATTTTCGTTTAGGAGATAACATGCCTTTCTATATAAGGAATAACGACATACTTGTTGGTATGTGGTACTGCTACACGGCTCCGAACATGTCCAATATTGAACTCGTTTTGTTGATTTCATCGTCTAGAATACAATGGTACAGATAGATCACAAATCACAGTTTCATCCTGAGAAATATAAACATTTCAAGCTCTTCGGTTACAAATTAGAAGTACTGTTCTGTAATAATGGGAAAGTCCAGGGTTCGATTGCAAATAGAGGATACAGAGAAACAATTTGCTGCCGGTCTGAGAGAGCTTGGTGAGGAAAAGTCTTCCTCGCTTCCCTCTTCGACTCCGCTCGTTGCACCTTGATAACTCCACAGCTTGCGCAGATTGCTTTCTTAGCGTGTTTGCATTTGACACATTCAAACTTTCGCTGATATTTCGAGCTACAAATTGTGAAAAGCTTTGAACTTCAGTTGGAGGAACTTTCAGCTAAAAATCGTAGACGTACGGTCGGATGTACTCCAAACTGGGAAATTTGGGTACTTTTAACTGCGGCTTGTGGTTGGTACCTGTAAACTACGGCTTCGTATCTAGAATTGCAAAAGCCCCTGTTTATTCCCAAACGTACAGCGAGGATATAATACAGAACTGGACTTATCAGCCAATTGAGGGAGCCATTTAGTATAATGCTCGTGTTATTTAGGCCCTGTTTAGGAGAGTTCCAGATTCCAGCTTCAGTTCAGATCTGAAACTTATAGGTTAAAATAAAGTGAATTAAGTTTATATTTTTAATCTAAAATGTAAACAAGATGATCTACCTAAACACTCTTAATGTACCCACAGCTCCATAAATTTCTGGAGCTAGAAATATCCTGCTCCACCAACTCCACAGATTTTAGTGGAGCTGGAGCTATCCCAAACACCCCCTTAGTCATGAACATTACAGCATTCTACCAATGAAAAGCAAAGCACAATGTTCAAAATGACATGAATGTTACGGTAGGGGTGCAAACAGAGCGGATAATTCCCGACCGATCCGAGACCGAATTCGTTTAAAATCCGATTCGAATCCGAAAAAATGATATCCGGTTATATCCGGATTCGATCCGGATTCGAATCTGCCTATCCGGAAAATATATGGGGTAAGATATGGGAAGAGAAGTATCCGATCCGTATCCGATCCATATCCGCATTTCCGAGATATCCGAAAAATATCAGTGTAAATGAGTGAAATAGATATCCGATAACAGATCCGATAAACATAAACATTCTACATCATATAAGTTCATATGCTGATTGGAATTATACTTGGCTGCATATTATTTTTATATAGGGAAGGTAACTATTATTGAATTTGAAACACTTATATGTCTCCAAGGTTCTAGTAAAGTTTTGTGTATGGTTGATTGATCTTAATATGCACGATATATATGGTTTCTGCTTTCACGTATTATCCGACTAACTATTCGTAATCGAGACTAACCATATCCGGAACGATCTCGTATTAAGCTCGTATTCGCGCCATCAAGTAATCCATATTCGTATTCGAATTCGGCATTGTCCGTATTCGATTCTATATCCGAGAAAAAATTTAGAATAGGATACGGAATAAGCGAAACCCGTCCATATCCGATCCGTTTGCACCCCTACGTTACAGCGTTGTACACCACTAATCCGTGAGGCTGAAAGGTATAATGCTCGTGTTATTTAGTATACAAGTAGGGTTGAAAACAGTTCGGATATTTTCCGACCGATCCGGATATTTTCGGATACAGATTCTATCGGATCGGATATTTTTCGGATAGTATCGGATCGGATACGGATACGGATATTTTTTTGTCGGATACGGATACGGATTCGGTAGCTCATTATCCGTCGGATACGGATACGGATTCGGATAATCCGGATAATAGTGGGTCGGATATCCGGATAGCATATGGGCTGTGCCAAGATTACTCTTTTGGCCCAAAAAGATTTCTTAATTTCAGAATTGTTTTCTAATTTAGTTAATCTCTAAAGAAAGTTTTAATTATTAAAATTAGCAAACCAACTCTAAAAATTATGAAATTTTTTTGAGAAAGTTCTAGTAACAATATAACATTTAAAAATTATTTTTAAGATTTTATCAGATTTTAATTTTTCTCAAAATTCAAAAACTCCTATTCTTGATAGGAAAATATATTAAATAAGTAATTAAAAATGCATAAAAACTCATAAATACATAATTTGTTATTTTAAACATAATTCAACTAAGATTATAAATCTTGAGTCATTACATGTAATTGTTATATACTTTTCTAGAGATATGATATCTAAGTATTATCAAACATTTAGTATGTTATGTGTTTGCTTCTATTTGTATCTCTAAGCAAAGATTACCTTTATTTTGTGTTTTAATCTATGTGTATGATGAACTAATCATGTGTGTGTGATTAACTAAACCTTATATAATTTTGTTTGCGATATAGTATCTAACTATTGTCTAAGTGAATGAAAATGCTTATATTTGTTCAATTTTTAATAATATTTTGATCAAATCAACTATTTATGTGTTTCTGTTGATTTTTTTATGTACAATTTAAGGGGTTATCATGTTCCGATAAATATTCGAAACCGTATCCGATTCGATTCGTATTCGATCCGTATCCGTATTCGATACTATCCGTATCCGTATTCGTATCCGGACTATCCGTATCCGTATTCGCATCCGAGAAAAAATATGAAAACAAATATGATAGAGCTACTATCCGTCCGTATCCGATCCGTTTTCACCCCCTATATACAAGTAGCACTACAGAGAGCAGCAGCAGCAGCATAAAAGCCGCAAAGCAAAGCAATGGGTGTAAACAAGGAGTCAGCTATTGACAGAGCTTGATATAACTATATATCTTGAAGATGGCCTTGTTCCAAGGAAGGATTATTTTGATATTCTGAACTGGTGGATGAGTCATTCTACAAAGTATCCAACCCTGACAGCTATGGCATGGGATGTCATGGCAGTGCCATCATCTGCTGTTTATTGCGAAGCAGCGTTAAGCAGTGAGAGGCAGTAGTAATTCACAAGCAATGGAGCGCGTTAAACATCAATACAATTGAGGTGCTCGTGTGTACCCGAGATTGGATTAGATAGACTGATAAGCTCTCCACCGGTAGTTCTGCCTATTTCCTTAGTTGCTTACATGAGCAGTAGGAGGTCAGGTGCACAGAACAGTTGACGTTGTTCAATCTGACTAGACTTGGCCCACACTGGACCCACACACCAATCGGTGACGTACTTTTGTCTTCCCTGGCCGAACTCACAATCCATCAACCAGACATCCATGCAAACTGAATGCAATGCTGTTGTGATGCATGCACGAGACAACATGGGCCCACATGACACCAAGAAATTAAGCACCAAAAACACAGAGACAGATACAGGCCGACTCCAAAATTCGGCATGCCCTGGTGCACAGGACAAACCGAATCACTCTTATTAAATCTCAAAACAGCGTACACAGCATCAAATAAGCAACATAGGCCCCATATATATCGATCGATATTTGTTGTTTCCTTGGAGATTATTAGCATGTACCAAACAGAATGATACACCAGTAACACCACAGTGCGGAGCCCATTAGTGATCGATTTGTCGACCTATGCACCATGAACACTGAACATGGCCAGATAAAGGCCGCCGAGCAGAACCAAAAAGGACACGAAGGCCACCACCGGGCAGACGGCGCCGGTGGCGACGGCAGTGACCGCCGATGAGGCGGCAACAATCCCCACGACAGTCGAAAGGTTGCCGGCACGGCCGCGCGCGTCTCCAGAGTCTGCACCGGCTGCCTCGGCCCCGACGGCGATCGGACCACCGGTCTTGGACCCTATAGCCTCATCAATGAAAACCTGCAAATATTGATAGTTTGATACGACAAATGTAGTGAGGATTTGCAGTATATAGTAGTAGCAATACTAGATCAAGTCTTAAAAAGAAAGACAAAATTTTAAAGTGCTTGCACTGCATAGGCATATGTCGACAAGGCTAGCTAGCTTACCTGCACCGTGTACGGGGAGGTGGGCGTGGCGCGGAGCTCCTCACCGGCAGTCATGCCGAGCTGGTGCACGAACTCGGCGGCGTTGGCGTAGGGTGCATCAAGCCCGGCCACGCAGTTCTTGCCCAGGAGCGCTTCGCCGAGTGGCATGGCGGGGTCGCGCGTGGACATGGGGGCGTTAGCGTATGGCGCGCCCAGCTCGGCGGCGAGGTTCTTCCCCAGGAGAGCCTCGCCGAAGGGCGTGCCGAGCTCAAGTGGCGCAAACCCGGCGGTGCCAGTGTTGCAGTAGAGCGCGCCCAGCTCGGCGGCGCGGTTCTTGCCCAGGAGCGTCCCGCCGAACGGCATGCCGGGCTCGTGGACGAGCAAGGCGGCGTTGCAGAGGAACGCGGCTAGCTCGGCGTCCACGGCGCGCCACGCCACCATGTCAGGCAACTCCTCGTTGCTGTAGGCGATCTTGTACAGCGGGGCGCGGCTCCAAGCCTTGTCATCGGCGGAGGACTCCATCCAAGCGTACAAGAACCCCTTGTCCAGCTCGAACAGGTCGTCCATGTTCTCTAGCGCCTGGATGCTGGCCACGTCCACGTACACCACCCTCTCGTACTCCAGCAACTATCAAGAAATGAAGAAATCCATCAGCGAAAGCCAATTTACTTACGAGAGGCACGTACAGTGTGCACGTCGTAGGTGCCTGAAACAAGCAGCAGAGCTTGGAGTAGTAGTTGGTATCATCGTCGCTTCCGTAGGAGCCAGCGGCGAACTGGCCAGGCAGGACGTACTTGGGCGGGTACACCTCGCGGACGACGCAGCCCTCGCTGGCGAGGAGGCGCCGGAGGTCGTCCGGAGCATCGAGCGGCACGGCCACGACGAGCGGGTAAGCCGCGCCCGCCTCGCGCAGGGCTTTGGCCAACCGCACCACCGCGCCGAGCTCCTGGAAGCCGCCATAGCCCGCGCTCCCGCGCGCCAGGAAAGTCACGTACGCCCTCGCCGCCGGCACCGCGGGTGGATGCCCGGCGCTGTGGCCCTCCTCGAACGCCGCCGCCGCGCCGGTGTCGGCTATCTTGTGTGGCGCCATTTGTTGGGGAGCTGGTAAGGGATGGACGGGAATATGGGATGCGAGGAGCCAGTGGAGCAGTTGGGCATTTTAAAGGCGCAACGGACGACTTTCCGCTTTGCATCCAAATCGTCTGTACACGTTTTTTTTTTTAATCTCCCGATTGTTATACTATTAAAAATCATCTAAATTTTTAGCCATTCAATCAAACTAAATGTAGGAAATATATACACATCACCTGAATGTTTTTATCCCAAAAAACATCCAAATTGGGTTGAAGAAATTGATCTCAAAGCAAATCTAATGCCCAGGAATTTGGATGATTTTCGCGGAGAAAATATCCGGGTGAAAGTTATGAAAACTCTTTTTTTTTAATCTCCCGATTGTTATACTATTAAAAATCATCTAAATTTTTAGCCATTCAATCAAACTAAATGTAGGAAATATATACACATCACCTGAATGTTTTTATCCCAAAAAACATCCAAAGTTGAAGAAATTGATCTCAAAGCAAATCTAATGTCCAGGAATTTGGATGATTTTCGCAGAGAAAATATCCGGATGAAAGTTATCAAAACTCATTAAATAAATATTTTTTTAGAGATGTACTTCCACACTTTTCTTTTAACAAGTGCACAAATATTAAAGCATGAATGAATGGTAGATGATGATTACGTAACCCTTCGCTTGCTTAAAGATTTGTACAACCTGTATTGGGAGGGAAAACATTGAAGCACTGCTCACCGTTTTATTCATGTAATATATATCAACATACCCACATCCGTCATATTTCTAACACATATACATATACTATCCAGGGTCACACGCTACGCTACGTCGTGTAAAATTTCATCACGTGACGCTGCGCCGTGCGAATCTGGGAAATTCGGCCGTGCGACGCTGCGCCACGCAAAATTTAGTCTGACAGATATCTCCAAAAATTTGCGTAATTTCGTTTATCTTGGTTTTTTTAGAAAAAAAAACAGGTTGCTAAAAGCCATCGGCGAATCTGTGGATTACAAGAAGCCGCCGGTGAATCTATGAAATTTTTTTTGGAGAAAACCGTGGAGGAACCTAAATGTAATTTTTTTTGCATAATTTCGGTTTTGTTAAAGATTGTTAGGACTCGTTGGCGAATTTGTAGATTACTATAAACCGTCGGTGGACCTGTTGTCCAATGGATATTTCTAAAAAAATACGTAATTTCGGTTTTCTTATTTTTTTTAAAAAAAATAGGCTGACAGGAACTGTCTACGAATCTGTGGATTGTTAGGAACCGTCAGCAAATCTGTGAATTTTTTTGGGAGAAAACCATGGAGGGATCTGAATATAATTTTTTTTGTAATTTTGGTTTTCTTGTTTTTTTTTAAAAGGGCCACTTGGACCTATTGGCGAATCAGTGGACTGCTATAAACTGTTGACAAATCTGTAGAGGGACCTAAACGTAATTTCATTTTTCTCCGGATTCAATCTGCTAAAAATTGATTTCTTAGGACCTAAACATATTTTTTGTTTTTTTGAGTCTATTATGCTAAAAACTGATTGAAGGATCTAAACATAAACCGCCGAAGGACCTAAACATAATTTCAATTTTTTTAAGTCCTTTCTACTAAAGCTGATCGGAGAACCTAAACATAATTATGAATTTTCCAAATGAGCTTTTCACAAAAGTGGTTGAGCGCCGATTCTCTTTGCTTAATATAAAGGTACTAGTTCAATGCCCGTGCGTTGCTACGAAAAATAAAATTGGTAACGAAACATAAAAGTCAAGCAATAAAAGAAACAATTGTATTTCCGCTTCGAGAAAACTAATATTAGCAAGGAAGCAGTAGAAGCTTCGAGGGAGAAGTTATTTTCATCAACGCATGGCTACTAAAATCGTATCATATTATAAACAGGGAGAATGAACAATACATGGAGGAGTGATTGTTTTCAAAAGAGTACCTCCTCTCCAAAGATACCCCAACATGTCCTTCAGAACTTGTCAGTAAAATGCTAGATGAGCGACTTCAGAACCGGTTTAGCACTACACGCACTAAAACATACCATCAGAGGATATGTTAGGAAACCCCTTTCTTACTAATGTTGTATACAGTGTTAACTTTTTTAAAAAAGGAAAATGATGGACAAGGATGACATTCAATGATACGCTAGTAAAAGTACAAACCTGAGCTAACTCAAGAATCCCGTGCTAGTAAAAGCACAAACCTGACCAGCTTATTCCAGTAAGTAATCAGCAATGACAAATTGATAATAGTCAGCAATGCAAGACTAAAGCGCTGCACAAAATCAAGAAACAACGCATGCTCCTTACTATTCATGAACCATGAAGAGAAGGGGAAAAAGTAAATTTACAAATCAAATTATTAGATAGTTTGACACATCAATTAACTTGTCTACCTTGCAGTGCAGGTCCAACCAGTTGCAGATAAGACTACAAGCCCAAGAAAATAATTCCATATCATTAAAAGTTTGCGTAATCCAATGAAGCATGCACCTTACCAGCTTATGCATAGTTCATCACCCAATTAACCGAATAGACGGCAAAGTTGTAATGCTTCAGGACACATTAGGATAGAATGGGTCATAAAATTGATAATAGCTTTATGAGTCACCTAATGTAAATTTTAAGACTTGAACAGACCAAGGATTGAATTTAACCAAAAGATCAAATCATCATAGCGACTCACACCGGATGATGCATGTGCAATCATTAAGTCAAGGCCATGCAACTTCATTGTACTTGTAACCATTAGAACTCAAACCTTCTTTTATTTCTTTGAAAATCAATGCTCCTAACATAAATCATAGGATGATCAAAACTTTATCACTCTCTCCAACAAAAAGATTTGAACAGCGTGAACAACAACATTGACTACACTATGGTTCAACAAGAAAGTAATTCTAACGCCATGAATCCATCAAATTGCCACAAAGGAGTGATAATACTTGTCATACATAATAAAGACTTGAGCTAACAAAAGAAGGCAGCAACTTTGCAGCTAATTTGAGAGACAGAAAGACAAGAGGCGGGGGTGGACCTAGAGGAGGACGGCGACGCCGGACTCGACTTGGGTGAGGTTGACGAGCAGCATGACGAGGCTGCGTGCGAGGCCCGGTTGCTCGCGGCCGCGCTTGTTCATCACGTTCATGGCGGCCGGGATATCGCCAAGCGCGACGAGGTGGGTGGCGAGCGTGTTGTCCTGGCTCAGGTTGACGAGCGAGTCCGCCGCCGCCTCGCCCGCGCCGCCCCCGGCGGATGCGAGCAGACGGAGCAGGCAGCAAAGACGCTGTCGGCGCGACGCCGTGAGGGAGAGCAAGCCGTCGTCGTCTCTGGTCACCCAGACGATGTCCACCAAGGCAGCGCAGGTGGAGGAAGCAAAGAAAGGAAGCGTGGTTAGTTAAGAGTCAGCGGTAGGGGTTAGGGTTGGGGCGGTTTGGAGTTTAGGAGGGTAACATGCACCTAAGAAGAGTCACTGGAGAGAAACTCGAGGAGTTCGTCGACCATGGCGGCGGTGAAGGTTTAGCTTCCTTTTCCTTGGGTTTTCCTAATTCTTTTTCCAAGCCGATGATGACGCAAGGTATACGGTTAATTGTTTCGTTCGCATCGAGAGGGAGCGGGGGCGAGGGATGCACCGGGAGCAAGCCAGAGCCGAGGGGAGCGGGGCGTGGGGGGAATCGCGAGGCGGCATGGGGGCGGGGGGGCATCGGGAGCGCGCCCGGGGGTGTTTCTGTAAAATCATGTGATGGAGAACGGGCGTGACACCACCAACTCCTAATTAGAAGTAGTAGAGATACATTAGTATCTCTAAGGATCAAAGCAAACATGCAACATATATACATATACATATATTAGTATTTCGAAGGATCAAAGCAGACGGACAGCATGCAACACAAGAAAACAAGAGTTCGAGACGACGACACGCGTACTGTTAGGCATGCATGAACAAACGGTCAAGCTGGTAAGCAACTGTGATCGAAGACCGGAAAAAGGCAAAGGTCCAAAAGACCTCTTCTATTGCTAGGTGCAAATAAATGCTCTCAACAAGGGGGAAAAAAAGCAAAGCAGATGAAAAAAAGACATCTACTTTTGCGAGGTGTAAATGCTGTCCTCAACAAGGAAAAAAAAAGAAGGCAGATGAATCACTTAGCTTGATATATATATATATATAATATTAGTATATTCATGCTGCTTTGAGCGGGTCGCGGGTGCAAAGTTGAAGTTTCTTATCAGACAAACCTAATAGCATACTAAATATCACCTATTTTTGTGCCTTTCAAAATTCGGGATAAAATCTACTCCATCTGTTCATTTTTATAAGACATATTTTGATTTTACACAAGGATTAAGATTGCGTTGAAATTGAGAAAGGTATGAGAGAAAATGACTTAGATACCCTCCACTTAATTGTCTTGAAAGATGAAAGATATACTTTAGGTGGGGTGGTAATGAATAAATGCATGTGATTGAAAGAGAATAAATAAAGATATAAAAAATCTCATTAAATCTTTATACAAATCTTATATTTATAAATAAGATTATTAAAAAATAAGTCTTACAATAGTGAACATTAATATTAGTATAAAGGTATACATTAGTATTAGTACTTCTAAGGATAAAAGTGGTTCACACCAGGTTGAGCGCCGATTCTCTCTGCTTAATGAGATTTTGCAAAAGTGGTTCACACCAGGTTGAGCGCCGATTCTCCCTGTTTAATATAAAGGTATACATTAGTATTCCTAAGGAAGGCAGATGAATCACTTAGCTTGAGATATACATATATATAATCCTAATTAGTATATTCATGCTGCTTTGAGCGGGTCGTGGGTGCAAAATTGAAGTTTCTTATTAGACAAACCAAATAGCGTACTAAATATCACCTAATTTTGTGCCTTTCAAAATTCGGGATAAAATCTACTCCCTCTGTTCATTTTTATAAGATATATTTTGACTTTGCACAAGAATTAAAATTACGTTAAAATTGAGAAAGGTATGAGAGAAAACGACTTAGATACTCCCCACTTAATTGTCTTGAAAGATAAAAAATATACTTTGAGTGGGTGGTAATGAATA
>JAYEVE010002000.1:0-10216 GCA_036346375.1 Guadua angustifolia
GGAGCTAGGATTTCGAGTTAGGGGCCACTTGGACCAACAAAAAATTATCATAGCACCCATCAAAAAAATTATAGCAATATCAATGCATTTAAATTTAAATATAGCATAACCACGCATGTCCACATAAGTAAAATATGGCATATTTTTTAAAATAAGAAACCTACATCTCTATTAACTTAAATTTAGTTCTACGACTACCTAGAAGATTATACAAGTCAATAAATTCATCTGAACTAATTTTCGCTACTAGTTCTTTTTCAATCTAAACTATCATCAATATCAAAGAAAGTTATCTCCTATTTTATTTCGAAGGCATGTCTTGACAAGTTTCATAGTTGAAAATGCTTGCTCCGTGGTTGCACCGAAAGAGTTATAACCAATCGTAACAGCCTATCAACCATTGAATAATGGGAAGCTTTACCTGTTTTATATAGTGCATTTGTTAAGTAAGCAAGAGATATCAAGTACTACATACATCAAGTTGAGAAAAATGGAAGCTTTACCTATTTTATATAGTCCACTTGTCAAGTCAGCATGAGTAGTGGGCTGGGCCTTTATTTTCTGTTTGCTAATACTAGCTAATTACTAATTACTATCTATTACCCCCTTCGTTTTTTTCGTTGGGCGCCTTTTGCTATGGCTCTTATACCAAGTGCAAGTGGTTAGTTACTTCTATACCCCTAATAATTATAAGGTGCTCATTGATTAGTGCTTGAAACAAATGCATCACAGGTGGCTAGCTATTACACGTGGCTATTGATTTACGAAGGCAATAAATACAAAGCAATCTATTCAAAGGGTAGGACCGGAAGAAATCAAAATCAAACTTCTTGAAATTGCACTGCGTCTTACAATTCTGAACAAGCATCGATAGAAATAGTGGCCAACAAAAAAAACAGAGGAGTAAACTTTATTTTTGTTAAGGGAGGGGGGGGCCAGGCCCTGCCCGCCCTTCTCTCCGCCCTGGAGGCATTTGCTATGACAGAAATCATCTGGATAAATAAAGATCCTACACACAATGTCATCCTCACTGGTTGTGGTTGAGGAGAGTGTTAAACAATCACTAATGTTTTCCACTAGTGATTTATTTTTAGTGGTTGTACTTAATATTTTCCACAAAGTAAAAGTGTTCTCTTTGTGCTTCGCATTCCACAAAGTGAGTGAACTTGCATATATAAATAGATGATCTATAGAATGGTAACAGCATCCCGGTTGCAATTGCTCTCTGATATCTTTGAACAAATAGAACCTCCCTCGCCAAAAAGAAGAAGAAGAAGAAGATGATAATATGTAGAACCAGCCAGCACACCACGTCAGTCATATGAAAGTTCAAGCACTAAAGAAACAAACGCAAATTGACCACACCTTAGTTGCATATCTGAAGATCATAATAAGAAAATGCATGAACGCCACGCAGCAGTAATAGCAACAGGGAGTCTTTTACACAAGAAAATTGCATGTTGCATTAAATCTCGAACAATTAAGCAACTCCACCTGGTCAGAATAGATACAATGACAGTAACAGGGGTGCTCAAGAAACCGGGTATCACATCTAATATGACATTAGATAGAGCTTAACCGAGTAACAACCCGTGTTCTTTTTTTCTTTTGCGAATAGTCACAGCCCATGTTCTAAAAACACTAACAAAGTTAATATTAGTTTGCAAGCTCTATATGAGCTTGCCTGCTTTAACATGTAAATATGAACTACTACTAGTGCCACTTGGAATCTCGTCTACTCCATTTTCACCGATACGGTACTGGGTGGCTTTCTAACAGTCGGTGAATACCGGAGCCAGTCTTTTCCACAGAACAACGCCTCCACGATTTCAGGACGCAGTGAGCTTCGGTAGTCATCGAGCATCCTGGTTCCAGTTCCAGTTCCAGCTGAGAATATAGAGCTGCCGCTGCAGACCGTGGACATTGGGATGGCCAGGACATCCCGGGCCATCCTTGAGAGAGTTGGGTACTTGAGGGTGTTAAGCCTCCACCAGTCCAGAATGTCAAACTCTGGGATCCGTGGGTTGAGGGCTTCTTCGAAGTACTGATCTATCTCAGAACTGACAAATTGGCTCGTAACGATCTCCGAAAGATAAATGTCAAAATGTAAGAGTCCATCCCCTGTCGATGATGGAGTCGCTGGAGTGTTGTTCTCACTGGCAGGCCCATGGCTAGTTACCTCTTCCTCATCATAGGTTGGCATCAGTGGGAGTGGCTCTGCAACATACTCTTTGTAAAGCTCGTGAATAGCATCTTGTACCACCTTGACATACTTTGCAGCCTCCACACCATAAATTTTAGAGTAAGCAAACTCGACAAGCTTCATCTTGAAACGTGGATCCATCACAACAGCAATGGCCAACGCAAGGTTGCAATCTTTCCAGTACTTATCAAACCTCTCGTGAATGCCTTTGGCGATGCCACTGAAATTTGGATCTTGATGAGCTGTGGCATTTGAAATCTCTAGCTTAAGAATCCATGCCTCATGGAAAAAGATGTTTGCAGTTGGGTTTGCTGCCGCCATGATGCTATGGGCAGAGTCATACAATAGCTTCAGAAAACTGCATGCAGCCTCAGCTTTCTTCCAGTCCCGTGTCAGAGGTGCTTCATTGTAGTTGTCATCACTTGTCTCCAGTATGGTGAATGCCTGCCTATAGTCCAGAGCAGCCAGCAACATCAAGTAGGTGGTGTTCCACTCGGTTGTAACATCCAGACACAGGGGCTTGGTACTAGGGATCTTCAGTTGCAGAGCAATCTCAGCAAACTTTCCCTCACGGCTAGGAGAAGCTTTTATGAACTTTATGCTTTCACGGATGTTATAGATGACACTGTTAACTGTATTCAGGACATCATGTGCAACTGCATTCAGGATATGGGCATAGCACCTCAAAACAAATAACTGGCCTTTAAGCATGAGAATGTTCTTGTTGGAGAGATGATGTTTCAGGTTCGCACTGTAGATGTCATGTGACGAGCAATCATGATCGAAAGTGATGGTGAATAGTTTCTCCTGCATGTTCCACCCAGAAAGGCTTGTGCTGACAGCTTCACTAAGTGCATTATCTGAGCGAGGCCAAGGTAACATCACAAAGTTGAGCATTCTTCGATGCAGTTTCCATTCTGAGTCGATGAATTGTCCTGCAAGTGAGACATATTCAAGAGTTTGGCTAGTGGTCCACATTTCTACAGTAAGGCTGATTCGTCCAGGCATAGTTCCGTGTGACCGCTGCAGTTTATCCCTTTCTTCCCGATAAACAGCATACACCTCTTTCTCTGCTGTATCGATATCTACCACCTTGAAACGAGGCTGTATACTCTCAATAAAAGAAAGGAAGGCTGGCTGTTGAACAATGTGAAGTGGATAGTCATGAAGAATGATCATCTTCGCCAGATATGAGCAACTAAGGTCTTGATTAAATGAGTCATTTGCATAACCAGTGCATCTGTAGCGCCCCTTAGATGGCCGCTGTACTATTCCTCGTGCCGAAGACAGTGCCGGCTTGCTCTCTTGCAGGTCTTTGATCGCAGAACACGAATCCCTGATGTGCCTGGTGAGATGGCTAGTACCTGCGTTTTTTAAGCCAGAACTGTATGCGAAGGTTCGCTTGCAGTGGTTGCAGCATGCTCGTCTGCATCCCTCAGAGGCATCTACAAGAGTGAAATTCCTCCAGATCGCTGACTTCTTCTTCTGGCGTCTTGATGTGGTTGGTGGTGTCACCTCAGCACTAACAACCAACTCATTGCCATGGGCCGCCAACTCGGTGTTGTGTATCATCTCGCTGCCGTGGACCATCTCGTTATAGCCATGGATCATGTCGGAACCATGCATCATCTCATTGTCATTGCTGTTTGGCTCACTCATTCTGAGAGGCTACTTGCTAGAACCCACAAGGCCTGCCACTTTAGAAGTTGGTACAAACAAAATCAGAAGTTGGTACAAACAAAATCCTGTCAGACACAACGCAATCAAAACAGAACTAATCGGTTGATAGATAAGGTTGTAATCAAACATCAAGATGCTATCTGTCCAATGAGTAATCACACTAGGCACAAAATCACAATAGCCATCACAAGTCTAACATAATTTCAGCATGACAAGATCCGGATTTTGTGCCAGACTTCCACCCAGATTATCAAACAGTAAAATTTCCAGAAGTGATTCAGGCATTACTATATTAAAATTTGTAAGTTTGATATTTCAAAGGATGCATGCTTGCCAGATGAATTTTTCAGTAACATATGAAAAGACTCTATAATTTCTTGCAAAGAAAAAACATCTATTTAGAGTATAATAACAGTAGAAAACACAATGCACAGTTAGATACCATATGAAAAGCTTCTATAATGCCTTGCAAAGAAAAAACATCCAATTAGAGTATAAAAACAGCAGGAAACACAATGCACAGATAAATAACAAATGCAAAGCCTCAATAATATCTTGCAAAGGAATACCATACGAGAGTATAACAACAGAAAATACAATGCATAGATCAAGGCAGGCAAGCTCTTAACTGTTCAGAAGTAGTATGAACATAGCATTACATTTACATATCCGTTGGCGCCGACCAACTACCATGATCAACACGTCGTCTTTTGTACACATGCAAATTCCCTGACACAAGCTAAGCAAGCTTAGCTAGACAACACTATAGGAGCTTGCCAGTTTCCATAACCCCGATTTGTTTATGGAATACACCAACTTAAATCCATTGCATTGGACAAAACAATTCTGAAGTTCCCATCTATCTTTCCAAAAAAACATCCAGGAGTTCCCAAACACGCAAGATCAAGAAAGCTAATGTAGACATCGACACAGTTAATGCCAATTTGATCGAACAAACACATCTCATCTTGTATCATCCCAAAAAAAGAACATCTCATCTCCAAGAGGAAGAGGTCGATCATATCAGCCAGAGCAAAAGGTTCTACTATCTCTGGCAAAGAACTCCAAAAAACATCTAAGAGTAGACATAGATGGTTACTTGCCATAATCACATTGTACAGAACAGAAGTATGAGCGTAGCCTACAAAATCAAGGAAAACCAACTGCGAGCGAAAACACAAGATTTCGGTCTGGGAAAAAACACAAACCTTGCGTTATTACGACCGATCAAGCAATGATCGACCCTCATGGATATCCAATCGAAGCACAGAAAAAACCCTCAAAACCCCGCGATTAATAATCGATCTATGTACAAGCGCAGGAAAAGAATTCGTCCACCAAGCTTAAGAGGGAAGAAGCAGACAGAGGTAGGGGGAGGCGCTGGGACGGCAGTTGGACAATGATCACCTTGCACGGAGGTGCCGAGGTCCAGATCGTGGGATTGCGGGCTCGGCTCGGCCCAACAAAGAAGAACAAGGCCGACCAAACCCTAGATCGACTGCTGCCTTGTTTGTTGCCTTTTGGTGAAAAAAAAGATGCGTGGAGAGATTTGTTTGTTGGCGGCTGCGGGACTCGGGATTTAATGGGCTCACGCGTCACGGTCCTCCACGGGGCCATGGATGTAGGGGCCGCTGCCGGTGGGCCACGCCGTGGAGTATCGTATAAAAAAGCAACTTCATGCGTATATGACATCTATATGATCCCTTCTGTCATAAATAGTTATTGTTTTAGACATCGCTACAGTCTTTAAAATATAGTTTTGAGCAATAACTATGTTATAATATATTTATAAAACACAATAAAGTTATAATAGTATGAAAGTATATTTCGAGACAAATTTTCATGTCTCCAATTTAAATATTTTAAAAATATTAACAATCAAAGTTTCAAAAGTTTGATCGTACTCATGTCTAAAACGACAACTATCTATGACTAGGGGAATACTATCTTAGCCCAACTGTAATGACTTGACGGACGCCTCTTTGCTAAGGCCTTCCCGATTTATTTATATTTTGTAACTTAGGGTGTGTTTGGTTGGTGGGATAAGGTTAAATAGGATGGGATGATCATGTACCATTTGGTTCTATTGTTTTAAGTGAATGGAATGGTTCAGCATCTATAGGTAATATTCATCAAATTTGTATTACACTGTTCAGGATGGAATGGTTCCATTCAAGCAACCAAACATATGGATGACATTTTCCTTTAACTATCTCATATATGTACCACTTGGTGCAAGCAACCAAACACACGTGCTACTAGCACATACGAAGGGGAAGTTTCCATTGTACTCCCTACCATCAGGTCTCAATTAAAAAGATTGATCTCAACTATCTGTTTAGGTACAATAAAACTTGCTAAGGTGTAACAATCATTCAGCAAGATTGCAAAAAATACCCCTTCAATACAACAAATATATCGCATTACAATGCCGCAATAAAAAAATTAAACTCACAATAAATGTAACAATCATCCACGACAAAAGTTCCGTCCTTGCAATAAAAAGCAAGCACTCCAAACTCGCACACTACGATTGAAGTAGAATTTGTAGAAGAGTACAACAATGAGTTGCTTGCCATGCAACAAAATCCTATTCCATATGCAATAATCTTAACACGATGATTAAAATGTAGAAGTGTTTAACAAACATTGCAACAAAGGAAAACACTTCCCACAATATTTTGAACAAACGCTTCCAATAAATCGAGCAACACATGCATCGATTCAGACAAACTATTGTAACAAATCAAGTAAGGCCATGTTTGGATCTCTAGACTAATTGCTAGTTGGCTGAAAATTAGTCATAGTCTATCCAAACAGGAAGACTAATAGGTGGGCTAATTTTTAGCCAACCCCTCAACTAACAATTAGCCAATTAGTTGGTGAGTGGGAGCTAATTTAGACTAAAAGCATGTAACACATTGGGAAAAGTCTGAAATACCCTCGCCATTATGAGGGGCAAACATATTATGAGAGACAGACATGAATTTTCAAAGAAATTAGCCTAACCATTAGCCATGTATCCAAACAACCCTGAGCTAATTTTAGATGGACTAATTATTAGCCAGCTAACAATTAGCTCTAGCCATTAGACAACTAACAATTAGCTCTAGTCCATTTAAACATGGCCTAAGTAATTGCAATAATTCGAAGAAATATTTGCAACAAATAAGTAAACACATGCAACAAAAGAATACCTATGGAAGGAGGCATACAAGACGGTGATCATCGGAGGAGGAGAAGCCAGCCCACCTCATGGCTGCTAGGCCTAGACATGGCGAGGTAGGCCCAACCCAATGCCTCGCTGCCGATTCACACCATCTCCATGTCTCTCGCCCTATGGTTGCTACTCTCCTGCCATGCTCCTTAGCCAGGGATTACAAAACCAAATTTTGAAAATCACGTCGAAATTCGCGGTACGATTTTCGCAAAAATCGCTCAAAAATCGTCAAAAACCGAAAGGTTTAAAAATCAAAAAATTTGAAAAAATTGAAAACCATTCGGTTTTCAACGAAAACCGCGGTTTTTCATGAAAAACCGCTCGGTTTTTTTCATAAAACCGCTTGGTTTTTTACGAAAACCAGTCCGGACATTTGAATGTTCTTCGAAAACGGTTTTGAGCGGTTTTTGACAAAAAAAACCGCGGTTACATAAATTTTTTAAAATTTTTAAATTTTTTTAAAAAAATTTAATTAGAACGGTTTACCGAGCGGTTTTAGGTTTCGAACCGGAGCGGTAAAGTCGAAAACCACAGTTTTCGTCGGTTTTTTGAACCATGTCCTCAGCTTAATATTTGCTACCATGGCTTCTCCTCTTTACATCTACTGTACAGTTCTCTCCTCAGCAGCCTCAATAGAGAACAAGGGCAGAGCCAGGCCTAGGCCTGGCAAGAAAACTATATGTTAATACTCATAAAAAAATTAATGGAAAATCATGATTCAACCTAATAACCTCTGAGTCAGCCCGAGATTTAGACTGGCTCCGCCCCTGATAGAGAAGATAGAAGATAGAGAGAGGGGAGAAATACGTAGCAAAGACGTGAGGGGATAAAGCGGAGTGATGTTTCGCCGCTTTAACTGTGACGTACCAATCTGATCAAACATGAGCCTACGTTTGGTTTGTGGTAGAGTGAGTGCTTCAGATCTATGTTTGTGGGGTCATGCAACTAGGAGGATGTATTGTCTTGTTAGATTACTATTGAGTGGCGGAAGCACTATCCGATGAAAATCACTGTCTATCTCGGCTTTTCCTTTTGCCCGTAGCAATGCGTGGACCAGCGGAGCAGCTAGTAAATATAAATACGCGGCCCCAAAACTGCCATTTGACACAGCGAAACCAACGAAATTGTGCCACTCCTTGCTACACCCGATGACCACTCACCACCAAGAGAGGCCGGTATTCGAGAATTTCGAGTACCGTGCAATGCGTGCGGGAAAAGGAGAGATCACGAACGGGGAGTCAATGTGCTCACCGGCCGGGCTTCCATTTCGTCCTTGACGTCGCACCACTCGCGCGTCCACGCCGTCTACTCTCCGCCGAAGCGCCCGCGAGGCGCACAAATGTTTCGGGAGACCTGCCACCCGATGTTCTGCGGCGTGCGCCAGTGCGGCCGGGCCAGGCGGTGGGTGGGCGATGAACGGGCAGCATGCTCCATGCTGCAGGTCTCTAGGACGCCGCCTCAGTAGCAGTAGATCCCGTAGCAGTATTATCAGATGCTGCCGCAATACTACTAGTCGTTGCCGTAGTACTACCAGCCTATCAGAGATTTGCTCGACAAGTCGTTTGGTGTCTACAAATCGAGGGAAGGGCCACACAAGAAGGGCCCAGCCACTCTAGTGCATACTTTTAAGTTTCTGGTATCCGATAGTACGCAATAATCATTTACACCTTATAATAGTACCATCGGAACTAATTAACCTATTATGTTTTGGCAATGCCACCAGCAGCTAAAGGGAACTGATCTATATGGATTCTATGTTTGCCACAACATGACACTCCTCGTTGGTTCTCAGCAGACCAATGCCATATAGGTCTGTCAATCTTGCAACAATTGTCTCTACTTATTAATTTATATACACGCAAGACTTTACTCTTCTCATTGACAGGTTTGGTAATACGCTGAATCTGCGTTGGAACAGGTTAACCTGCTAACTATTCGAGGATAGCTCTGTGCCTTCTTGCTGCGTAAGGTCTTAAATCCATAGGGCAGATGCTACTCAGGGCTGAACGAATCATGAGTTGTGAATTTATTACTTACCGTACATTCAGATTAATTTGTGAATCTTGTGCTATGAATTTGTCATTTCCACTTCCGAATCCAATTGGTTAGTATATATGTGAGTTGATTTCTGAAATAGATATGTTGTATATATGTTGCAATGTGCGATGTGAGTTGATTTATGAAATGGATGTGTTGTATGTTGTGTAACATGTTATTAGAGTATATTTTTTAAATTTATGTTATAATAATATGCTGGTCATGCTGTGTAATGTCTTTTGTTTTAGAGGGCATAGCTAGCAATTCTTGAAGCTAGCTAATAAATTAAAATTTAATACAAAATAGAAAATTAACATCACAGAGCGGTTATGAATAGGCACAAATTGCGCAAAGACCGCTCGTGATGAGGCATCATCACAGACGGTTTCAAATTGGAACCGTCTGTGATATGTTCTTCTTCACAGACGGTTTTTCGTTAAAACCGTCTGGGATAATTAGTCCATCATCGCAGACGGTTCCACCGTCTGCGATGACTCTTTATCATCACTGACACTTGCTTACAGATATTTTACAAAACCGTCTGTAATATAGTTTACGAATCGTCTATGATGACCTATTCTGTAGTAGTGCATAGATATGCATTTGACGATGCATTTGTCCAATGTATGACAAAGTGGCATCCTATAGATATGCATTCATGTACACGTTGAATGTATGACGTATTGGCATCTCCTACTGATATGCAATGCTATATGTATTCAATATATTATACGTAGTGACATTTCTTCAACGAGCCTAGCAATATAAAGTCCATCATCCCACTCAAAAAGCTCACATCGAAACCACACAACTCCTACTATACAAGGTACAAAACCTATAGCCATGGCAAAACTGCTCCTGGGTTTGTTCTTGGTCCTCGCCGTCGTAGTAGCCGTGTCGGCTGGCGGGGATTGCCAGAAAGACAGGGAAGACATGATCCGGGAGTGCAAGAAGTACGCGGAATGGCCGGCGGAACCGAAGCTCGACCCGTCGGAGACGTGCTGCGCCGTGTGGCAGCACGCGGACATCGAGTGCCTGTGCTCCCGTGTCACCAAGGATGTAGAGAAGATATGGTG
>JAYEVE010001993.1:0-12744 GCA_036346375.1 Guadua angustifolia
CAAAAGACCTCCCGGTATTGGCATCAACCGCTAGCGTTCTATAGTAATAGTGTCACTTTTCAGAGCTGTTTTCACCTGACGATAAATGCTTTTAGAAGTTTCTTGGTGTAGGGTTCCTTCCATGGACTTGTTGAAATTAATTTTAGAATTAATTCATTTGAAAAGGTTAAAGAAGGTTGAGTTGGATGTGAGACTTTAGTCTCATATTACTTAGCTAGGCGGTGGAAAGTCAATATATAAGGAGAGCTCTTGTATGGACTCTAGTATGAGTTAATGGTATAGCTAGAAGTATACATGAATGGCTATGCTAGTCTATGTGCACAGATAAACACACGAAATACATAATCACAAGTCATGCCATCCATAGCCTAACATAGAGGTACACATGAATGGCTATGTTAGGCTATGTACATACATGGATGGCTATGTAATGTTTCTAAGAAGTGCCATACCCGCACGACTGCTTGTTTTCATCTTCGATTGTTGAGCAGCTCATATGTAGTTTCGTGTTTTTTACTAAGCCTGCTGTAAGTGTCTCGAACTGACTAGTTGTTGGTTCAAGCGATCTTTCTCTTAGTAATCAAATCTGTTGAGAATAAATGCCGCTATGATAGTATTGTTTACATCTATGTATCAATTGAACTATCTAATATATACAGTCGTGCCTTCATGTTATGCATTCATCGAATATTTGTTAGCTGCTAGTAATCTTATCGTAGACGCAATATTTAATTTTATGTTTTTATTATGTAATTATGGAATTAAATTAACGTTAGGCTATGTTAATTTTCCAACCGAACTCGGATCCGCGTCACGCGCAAAATTTCCCCAGACCTGACGTTAACCAATCATTTCTCCAGAAGAAGCACAACATGACATCCAGGTTCTTATACATGACTCAAGAGTCTCAGACTGAACGGTGCAAGCAAGACATGCATATCAAAACCTGCCATTGCAGGGAGCTAACCATTTCCACACACAATAACTAATCCTCCTATCGCATCGGCAAACATAAGCATTGGACAGTAACCTGATTGCCAGCATGCAGATTGCTATCCACCAATTCTCATCAGATACGGTTGTACTTGTACATACTCGATCAGCAGGTCAAACACCTGGCCACTGAATCTGTCCTTTTCATTGCAGGGAAGCAAGTTACACAAAATGCGCAACACTACTCCGTCTTTGGCACAAAGCAGAATTGCAGATAAGCCATCATCACAAGCTGACTCCAAAGCACACAAAATGCTGATGTCTCAGCTGCCACTATGTTTCAGTTGGCCCCATCTCTGTTGCATCATTTGAAGTTGGCAAATAGCCAAGACATGATCATTCATTTCAGGAAAGGAGAACAAAACTGAGGTATGACTGCTGGCCGCCAGATCCCCAAAAACACTGCACAGTGTGCAGACGGAAATCCAAGGTACTCCTATTGGTATGTTGAAAGGTATCAATCAAGACAGTTACAAAAGAATAGTATCTGATACATGCTACCCTCAGGTAAAAAGAACATCTACAACTCTGGACTGGCTTGCGCACTTGTGGTTACTATTTTTCTATCTGTAAGCTTAAATATTAATTTAACATCTCCTAACCTACAAAATATTAGTGAGCTCTATATATGAATGTATACAGCTATTTGTATTTACATGAGAGCCAGGCGATTTCTGGAAGACCATGAGGAGTTCGAGCAACTCTACCATCCAGATGTCTTCTACTGAAGCTGCAGTCACCCATTCTGGTAAAGATAAGTAGATAACTGACAGCGCACAAGTAGGGACGCCCCACTGCATTGTGCACAACTCGAGCGTTCTTTTGACATTTCAAAGTTCATTTGCACTTGGGGGCTGATGTAGTTCTCAAGCGTGATATGATTTCAACTGTCTAACTTGTCTTCTTGAAAAGCTTTGTATATGAAATCTTTAAAACGTCTGGAATACTGCCTTGGATCCACTGCTGATATAGATGTTGGGTCATATTGGAAAGACTTGTATGCATGCTCAAGCTTTTTGCTGATATCGTAATCTTGAAGTATGTCTATAATCCCAAAATGCAATATAACATCATAATATTCCCCAGTTGGCTCTCCAATGAGCTGAGATTCACAATCATTCTTCCGAGCAGTGAGTTCAGCTCTTGCAGGCATGTTTGCCCCGAGTTTGATTTTAGACCACCTGTTCATTCACAATATTCAGATGAAAATCTCAAGTAAATAGTGAAACAATATAAATCAGAAGGGTATTTTCCATGGTAAATTATTACGTATGCTGTGTGTATCTGTACCCTGTCTTGAAGTTCAATTGTGTGGTTATTTACTACATGCAGTTCAGCTAGTTGACAGCACATATAACCATATGAGGACAGCTAGCAAATATGAAAGGAAAGGTAGTAGCTGCTAGATTCCCCAGCAAAAATGCCTCAGTGTAGCTATAAGTCATGGTGGGCATGAACCAACTGCACACATTCTAGATTATGAATAGGTCACAGAAGAATGATTACATGATTGCATCTGTAATTATTTCATTTCAGTTCTCAAGACTATGTCGATTGAAAAATTAATCATTAGAGGTCCGGTTGATTTAAAAATTATGAATGAGCAAGCAGTTTTCATTAGGGTTAAAGTGCTGCTAAAGAAAGAAGTACTAAATATCCTCGAGTCAAGAAATTAGTGTCAACTTTCAGGCATATATAATATAAATGGTTCAAACCTAGCATTCCCATAGAATATTTGATGGTTTGTTGGTAAGCCTACCAATTACGATGCTAGGATCGATACAGACGGACATCATAGAAGCATAATTATTCCCAAAAAAGGGTTGCATTCCAGTAACACATAAGTACATGAGAGAACACATAGTTAAAATGTCTGGCTTACCTGTTTGGATCAGCAAGACACTGATTTGTGTTTCCTCTTGAAAGGCGAGGTGTTGATGCTAAGCTGATATCGCTGTCAGTGGAACCTTCAACAAAACAAAGTGCATTGTAAAATATAAATAACTACTTGATTATTCTTTAACAAATTTTCTAAGGTGTGTTGAGTTTGCCAAGCAACCTTCGGTCAGAGGCTTGTCTCTATTATCTCTAAAATGTACACCCACCAGGAGACTGTAATCCATAATCTTCTCCTGCTGAAGGAAATCACAATCCCTATCCACTTGCCTGCTTAAACAAATTTAACCTCTCTATCAACATTATGGACTAAAATACCAATAGTTTTTTACTAACTAAAAGAAAATGAATAACTACCACTTATTGCAAATTATTCCAAAATGCCATGATTTCTAATTAACACTAAACTCAGATGTAAACTAGAATATGAGACAAAATGTGGTTGCACCTTTGGAACCCTTGAAACCACTGTTTCTTCAATCTAAATATGAAGTTCAGATCGAGGTCTTTCAGAGTTGTATACTGATCAATCTCAGTTTGTGGCTTGTCAGTTGTACGGCCAAGAGATGAGCCTTTTAGATCAAAACGCCTATGGATAGAATAATCAGAGCAAAATAGATTTCCCATGATGACAAAACGAACCTGGGTAGTAGTACAGAAGGAAACAGTTAGGGCACCCATTTTGAACATTGGCAATTATGTATAAAATAAAGGTAGCGCTAAGGATGCAGAAGAAATACAGTCACATTCGTCTCTAACCTTCTTCTGGTTTGCCCCAGCTAACTTGACACAATGTAGACCAAAAAACTTGGTTACTAGAGTATTCTCAAACGCGCGGACATGATTGTAGTAAGCTGGAAGCATCTTCAGAAGCATCTGTAATGTAAACATGTGCTTCTTGCATTCAGAATAAAACTTCTGGCCTTAATGATGAAGCTTGGAAAGCCTAGCGACAGAAGGAAGCATAAAGGACAAACCTTAACTTCTGATTTCTTCATTGTCTTTATCATGTACCGATCATCGTTTGTTAAGTAAAAGAAGCTTCCACTCTTACCAGGAGATGAGAGCTCCCGGAGAGCCTCACTTCCACAAAGGGATAACATATAGTCAGCAGCATCCACCTTGAACAGCTTGCGCAATGTCCTGTGATTCCGTTCAGATCAAACGGTATGTTGATCAGCGTGATGACATTAGAACAAGGGTACAGCAGTATATATCTTTATCATGGGAGTGATGACCAACCGGAACACCTGTGGACAGTAATCCTTCCATCTGAAGTCACAAGAACTGTGAGGAGGAGTGTATTTTGAACCTTCTGGAGGGAACTTTGTCCATACTTTTTCCTTTGGGTCGAAAGCCGACGATTTCAGATCAAGCGTAATTGGACCTTGCTTCCCCACTGCATGCCTGTGTCAACACATCATTGTTAACGCAGACATGATTTTAACTGTGGAGAAAAAAATGAAAGAAGAATGACTAAATATGCTTGCAAGGAGTTCAATAACAATTTGACCCATCAAGGAAATGCTGTGATTGGGTAGAAAATTCACAGAGAAGGGTGAAGCCTTTAACATGTAATAAAAAAAGGATTGGCCAACCCACCAAAAAAAAACTCTTTAACCATAACATGACCCAAAGCAATTTCTTTAATGATTCACATGTCAATATTCCCTAATTCGAATATGTAAATCAGCAAAGTACCAAAGGCAATGCGAATTTCTCCGGTGTTACGTGGTGCCAAAGTAACGCGATCAAATCCCACAACCGCCCAACCAAGATGTTCATAATTCACACCCGCCATTGAAGGCAAACGAACGAACGAACGCACGCACCTGATCCCGAGCTGCAAGTTGAGCATGAGCTCGTAGTTCTTGTGCCCCTTGGCGATGGTCTCCCCCTGCCGCTTCGCCTCCCGCGGTGGCACCCACTTGGCGATGTGCGGCGCCGGCGACGGCGGCGGTAGCCCCCTACCCTCGACGCCGTCGTCCGTCCTGACGCTCCTCCGCGCGCCCACCACCTCGTCGGCCAAGGCGGCCCCGTCCACAATGTTGCACGTGATGTCCCCGTCCAACTCCCAAATGCAAATCTTCTCGTACTTCCGGTCGCCGCCGGAGCTATTGCTCAGCCCGAACGCCGAGCTCGCCCGCCCATTGGCCGTCCTGTTCCCCGAATAATTCAGCGACTTTTGCAGCGATGCCGACTCGGTGCTGCCGCCCATGAAGCCCGGCAAGTCCCTCGCGAACACGTCACGGGGATCACGCGCCGTCGGGGACGATGCCGCCGAAGACGGGCGGTAGACGCCCTTCTGCTGGACAATGCCGGTGGGGCGGTCGCGCGTCCAGTAGCCGACGTAGACGCTGCCGTCAGCCCAGCGGAAGGTTCCCTGGCCGCGCGGGCAGCCTTCCTCCCACCCGCCGTCGTAGCGGTTGCCGTTGTACCAGACGAGCACGCCGCGGCCGTGGATGAGCCCCGAGCGCCACTGCCCTGTGTACTCGGTGCCGTTGCGCCAGATGTAGCGGCCAGTGCCGTCCTGCAGCCCCGCGCGCCACTCGCCGTCGTACTGGTCGCCGTTGGCGTAGCTCTTCTTGCCGTGGCCGTGCTTGAGGTTCATGGACCAGGACCCCCGGTACGTGTCCCCGGCTGCGCCGGTGTACGTGCCGGCGCCGTCCATGAACCCGTCCCTGAACTCGCCCTCGTAGGTGGCGCCCGACGGCCACGAGAACTTGCCGCGCCCCGTCGCCTTGCCATGCCGCCACTCCCCCTCGTACATGCACCCGTCCGTCCACAGATACTTCCCCGCGCCATGCGGCGCGCCCCCGCGCCACTGCCCCGTGTAGAAATCACCGTTGGGGAGGCCGCGCTCCACGTACCCGTGGTGGTGCTCGGAGTCGTCGCCGCCGGTGGACGACGACGCCGAGGAGGACGCCGTCTCGCAATCGTCCGCGGCCGACATCGGGGACACCCGCCGCCTCCCCGCGGGCTGCGGATGCTGCTGCACCTTGCGCACGGTCGCCTCCCACGCCCTGGCACGGGTGTGCTCGTGCATTGGGCGCGCCCGCCTGTCCCGGCCACACCTTCTTCTTCTTCTTCGCCGCCGCCGCCGCCGCTCGAGCTCCCTGTCCGGCCTCTTGCCCTGGCGCGCGCTGCTGCGCTTGGCCGTGGATCTAGCACCGCCGGAGGCTGCGCGCGCGCTGCCTCCACGGCGGCATTATTGGAGGGGGGAGAGAGAGAGAGAGAGAGAGAGAGGTAATGGTGAGGAATGGATAGACACGAGCGAGAAGGAAGGAAGGAAGGAAAGAAGAAGCGAAACGTGTTTTCGGTCGGGAGGTGGGGGAAGGGAGGAGAGGAATGGAGGGGTGGTGGAGGACGAGGTGGAAGGGGGTGTTTTTCCTTAGTTTTTTTTCCCTACTTTTACTTTCTCTTTTATCTCTTCGAGACCCTACTCAGAATTTTGGATCAACGAAATCCCCTACGAATTTCTCGGAAATCTCATGTCCATTGTGGCCCCTTCGTTTCAGCTTAAATACAACTTCGCTTAAAATAAAAGCGGATTATCTGCCGAACAGGGAGGATTCTGACGAACTTCTCCCGAATCGATCCGATTTCACATAGAATCGGAAATTTGTCGGGGTCCGATTCTGCTGGATTCGACTCAGATTCCACAAGTTCCGTCTCTCACGAGTTATCGCAAGGCACAAGGGCTTTTGCCGTTGTCTCTAGGCCCCTTCCACCACCTCATCCGCTCATCCGTCACCAACACCGATCAATAATCATCAGAATTGTTGCCGAGCGTCCGATTCTTCAACAGATTCAGACGGTGCTTCTCGGACCGGTGACTACAATAATGCATAATTTTATTTGTGTAACATGTTTTTCATGCGCGTGTAATAATTTTTTATTTGTGTAACGAGTAGTAAACATTTTCCTTCGATAATAGTAGAAGTGTCGATCCGGATCGCTGCAATATTTTTTTTCTACACGTGAAATATTTTTTTCCTACGCATGAAATATTTTTCTTCCATAACAGTAGAAATGTACGCGCAAAAAAAAATACTGCACACGTTGAAAAAAATATTGCAGATGTTGAAAAAAATATTATACCGAGTGTCCGATGCAACATACTGAGATCGAACGTCCGAGTGCTAATTCTTCCCAATTGTATTTATTCTTCACAAGTTTTATATAACTGTCGTAAAATTCTCACGTTCCAAACATCCTTTACGTTTTTTATCCGCGCATTTTATTTATTTTCTTGTTGGTGATTTATGGGGGTTTGCTCGGGGAGGATCGGTAGTCATCCTGGTGGTTTTTGTTGTTGGTGCCGGTGCTTGTCTTTTTATTAATGCGTCAAAAGGCTAGAGATTTCGGTTCTAGCGTTGTCTCTATGCTTAGTTAGCGTCAGTGCTAACCTACTAGCTAATCAATCTTGGCTTAATTTAGCGGTGGGCTCCGAGTCTCTCTCCTAGGTTGCACAGGAGCCCCGGGTCTTCAACAGTAAGCAGGCAAATGGCAACACTGCACAATTTCTCCTCTGTCAGGGCATGTACAATATTACATGTCAACTGTCTCTAAAACTATGTCGTGTAGGATTTTAAGTGATATAGAGGAGAAAGAAGGAGAAGAGATAAAGTTGCTATCTAATATTTAACAGACGATCTTATAGACAGTTTTTTATTTTGTGTACCATTGTATAAACAGTCTGTTAATTAGATGAGACCTTACGGACAACTATATAGACGATCTATTATATAAGTTATTTTTAATACTGTTTATAAATGCTATCGTCTATACTACTGTATATGTCCTAATTATCTTCTCTGTTTACCGGCATTAGCCCTTGTTCCTACTTACTTTCTAGGGGAAAAAAATCATACGGTATAGATAGGGGTGGAATCGAGCCAAGCCGAGCCAGGCTCGGCTCGGCTCGACCGAGCTCAGTTATTCGCTCGAAAGCCGAGCCAAGCTCGGCTCATTGCCTTGGTCGAGCTGAAATCGAGCTCGGCTCGGGCTCGGTCGAGCCTCGAGCCGGCTCGGCTCTGGCTCATGAGCCGTCGACATGTGGCCCCTCGCTTGAATGGCTAATGTCCGAATGAGCCGCTCTACCAAAGACCGATCCACTGATTTGTTCTCATAAGGTATCTTGTGATGCTACTTCCATATTTTCAGTTGGGCCACAGAAGTCATCCAAGATTCAAGCATTATCTATATATATTAACTTCCAAAATTATCTACTTGTAATTTGTAATTTCTGCTCAAATTCAGGTCCCAAATGATCATTAACTCGTGCTTCTAATATACTGCTCTTATAACTGACTTGGTCTTTCATTGCAAATCATGCATGCATAATTAATGTTATCAATGTTATTTCAAAGTTATCAATGTTATTTGTTTCATAACAATGCCATCAATGTTATTTATTTCATAACTTATCCACAGAATTAACGAGCCTATCGAGCCAACGAGCCCGAGCCCAGCCGACTCGGGCTCGGCTCGTTGTCGCATCGAACCGAGCCGAGCCTGGCCGAGCTTGAGCCAAGCTGCGAGCCTCGAGCTTAATTTTCAGCCCTAGGTATAGATGCCTTGCAGCATCGTTGCAAAAACCATATATGTGGCAAATACAAATCTCAAAGCAACTATTTTTTCTCTCTCCCAATATATACCATATGTCTTTATTTCAAAAGAGATGTTATGAGACATATGGTACCATAGATTTTTTCCCTCTATTTCTTGCCTCCACTTGGTTTCTGTTCGGTGCCTTGTCTCTGTTCCTTGCGTACCTACAGAACCAGCATGAATGCATGATTAGCTGCAAATATTTCGCAACCATGTCATGCTATATACTAGCTTGGTACTAATCTTTTGACTTCTAGGTCTAACCAGCCGGTTCGTTAAGGAATACTAATGACTGGCTTTTAATCTTGCTTTTTAGAGCTAATCCAGCGCTGGGAAAGCTCAATCCCAGAGGGAGAAAAAACAAAGTGATCTACTAATAAAGTGGTAGTGGTCAGCAGACATACGCATCTTCTACGAGAGCGAATCGCTTGTATTGCTAGCTAGTTGTTCTTCTGTCATGTAAGGCATGTACTTCCTGTCCTCCAACTTTAGCAGTTAAAGATGAAGATTTCCTTTAGTTTGGGCTGACTTTAGGCCAAGCTATTTTAAGCATATACAATATTAAATGTGATTATTGTCTATATACTTAGTTATGTTATCTAAAGATAAAATTAAAGATAGGTTCTACAATAGATGACTTCTTAAAGTTATCTATATAGGATCATAATCTTTTAATTATATCATGAAAAAGTATTTGTTATAAACAATAACTCATATAATAGTATTTTGAATTGTCTATATGACCAGCTCTTTACGAAAAGATAGCTAAAACTTATAGAGAGCTAACATCACATTAATGCACATGCCATCATAAGATTTAAGAGTACTATATTTGATATCAATGCGTTGGTCAAGTAGAATAAAATGGATCAACAATACCCAGAAAATATGGCACGTTAGTTGACGGATTCATTTCACCTTCCCAAGAAAGTTACAAAGAAGATCAAGATTCTTTGGTAGCAGCATCTCTCTGTGTGTATCATGATCAGCTACAATTCCCCATTCTGATGTCTGAGTAACGATATCAACAATCACAGTCCGATTAGTTTTTGCGACATGATTTTTGATATATTTAACTCTACTACTTGCTACTTTCTCCACATCTGCATATCTTCAGATCTCTTCAAATCATCAACAGACATCGGTACGTTGCAAAACTTGTCCGCTGGAAAGGCATAGTAATTACCGGTACTACCGCACCACCCTCGACAGTATTTCCACGAAACATCACATAAACTAATATTATGTTAGTCGTGCGTCCAAATAAGTGGTCAGATCTTGATCCATTTCTTAAAGGTGCGTCCTTGCCTGCAGGTAGGCAGCTGGTCTCACAACTGTTTCGTTTTCTTCTACACTAGCACGTACCATTTTCCTCTGGCCGGTGCAAGACTTGACCGGTTCTCCCTGAGCTAACGCTACAACTGCAGTTCTAAATAAAAAAAAAAAAGAAAAGCTTCAACTGAACTACCTGTTCTTCTAACCCATCCAATGCACAAAGCAACATATACATACGGCCAGTAACAGAAAAACCAAGGGGAAAATATATGTAGGACACAGTCACACAGGTGAGGTCAACAGCATTGTTCTTGCTTATGGCTTATACACAACTGTGTAATGTTGCCCTTGTTCTGTTTCTCCGTGGCAAGTTTCATCGTTTTTCTGTTCGGATATACTAATCCAATCTGTTGGCGAGTATAGGCCCAGTGCTGTTTTATTCTCATTGCCCTCCTACATTTTGCAGATCTACGAAGGATATGGATGACGATAGCACGCGCTGTGCAAAAATCAAAGGAATAAATAGGTGCACAGGACGTGTCTGATGGGGCAAAATGTACGTGAAAACGACTCATGTCATGCACATCACGAAGCGAGGACAAAACAATTAATTGATCGAGATGAGCAAAAAAGGGATACGTTTTTTATCTTTTCGTAAATAAAATGCATCGACGGCGTTATATACGGAGTCAGTCTATTTGTCAAAACAATGTGATATACATTATCATTCCATCTGAGGAGTACACGACGTAATGACCATCTAGAGAAGTGTATAATTGATCCTAATTATGTGTTTGGTGGTTTTCTACTATTTTAGGTTTGCTCTAGACATGGTTGCTCTTCGGAGAGGTATAAATAATGAATCCTAGTAAGCTAATGATTTAAACGCATCGTGCTAAGAATCTGCATTAGGGATCTCTGTGCCATATAGAGGTGCGATTTAAGGGGATGATCTTATCCCAGTGGCGGTTCACTTGTTGTTTTCCCAGGACCATGTACAGGCAGAGCAACAACCGGCTCCATTAGCAATTTTTGTTCATAGTGGGAAGTACAATGTGCAGCAATATATAGGGAAATGACATCCATTCTTGTCTTAATAGCAATGATTTGGAACCCCACTCAAAGTAAACACAAACGCCAAAGGAAAAACGCCATGAGTTACTACTGATGCTGCTATATACCTCAGCATGCGTCTCTTTTTTCTTTCAAATGAGCACACTACATTTCTCATCGATCTGATATGAACCAATAAAGAGCCAGCCACTCGTATGGAAGAAGTCCAATCAATCTCAAAATCCAAGAAAGCAAAAGAGAGAGAGATATTCCAGCGCATTATACCAGTATTATATCGGTAGAAATCAATCTATTCATTGATTTGTTAAAGGTATTTCTATTACTCTACTATAATAAGTATAAATAAATATTAGTTAATCTGATTCTTTAGATAGAAAGAACGAACTATTTATAATAAAAAAAGCTAAAAAAGAGAGAGAGGATCAAAGGAGGACACACAACCGAGAAAAGAGAGTAAAAAGGGGGTTATAGGTTGCATTGCATTTGCATCTCCCCTATTTAGCTCTTCTCCGGTACGTGCGAGTAGGGCCTGCGATATCCACACGTCCGCAGCCCCACCCTACGCAGAATCCGACCTCTCCTGGACGCCTGCCCAACTTGGCACGACCCGTCCGCGGCGTGACGCCGACCGCAGGCACCAAGCGCCCGCCCCGCCCCGCGCCGGGCTGACGAGCTGACACCGAAAAAACGAACGCAAAAGGGCGAAACGTACGTCGTCAGGTGATCCCCGCGATCGAAACTGCGCGCGCTCGCTCCCTTTTCGTGCCGCGTGCGTGCGTCCCAAAGAGGACGGCGAGGTGTTGAACCGTCCCCGTCGAGTCGCGTGGGACGCGAGTCATAACGAAGGTGTCCAGTTGCTCTAACTAGTGTGTTTAGTTCTTGCGATGGAACGGTCTCTGTTATTTTGGATTAATGAAATAATTTAATATTTATAGGGAATATTTTGTAAGTTTGTATTCAACTATCTAGAATGGAATGATTCTATTCGAATAATCAAACATATGAATGACTTTTTTCTTAAACCATATTACATGCATAATGTGATTGCGGCTGCTGCAACCATCGGATCGGAAAAGACGCTTGAGCACATGTATTGCGGTATGGATATTGTTCCTAACCTTAACATGTAGCGCGTGGATTAGTTTAGACCCTATTTAGAATGCAGTGATTTCGTTGGATTTTGAACCATCCAATTCTCGTATAAATCGGTGAAAATTCTCATGTTCCAAACATATGTAACGTTGCTCTAGTCTTTTTGTGATAACGTGATTGGACATCCACCGCAACCATGGGATCGGAAAACTACGCTCGAGTACATGTACTGTGGTATGGATATTAATTTGTTCATGTACTTTGATATGCGCTACGTGGATCGCGTCTAACCGTATGTATATAATAACTACCCAACTTGGGTACGGCGCTCTAGTACTGAGCGTTGCGTCGTGCTCGGGGAAGGAGCAGGAGTGAGAGCCATGACGAGCTTGCACGTGAATTGCTAATACTGAGCACGATCCGAGACCAGGGCAGTGAAGGGTGCCCGTGATAATTTCGCGCATAGTTCGTCATCAGCTAAAGTCAATACCCAGCTCGAATGCCCTAGTCAGGTGGTAGAGCTTTCAAATGGCACCCAAGAGTGGTGCCACTAGCGGTTGCTAGATCTCGAAGCCTTTGCATAATTTGACCAACCAGTTTTCAACTTATTTTTTCTAATCTAGCCTCCATATAAATATAATTATAAAAATAGTTTCTTTACGATCGTAGAAGCGTCGCTATTACGCTCATATATCACGATAAGGGAACAGAGCCACGCTAAGCTTCGAGATCACAGCAATAGCCGGTGGATCTATGCAAAGTAGGTTTGCTGCCATACTCCCCTAGCTTTGCAGCCAAGTA
>JAYEVE010000300.1:0-62168 GCA_036346375.1 Guadua angustifolia
CGCCACGCTGCCTAGGAGTCGGCAACCTCCAAGAGTAATAAGCCGCTCCTCCGCTTGAACTTCACCGAGCACAACACATGCGCTCTCAGTGATCACCAAGTGCAACACATGCACAAGGACTCCCTCAAGTGCAACACATGCACAAGAGGCTCTCAAACCACTCATTAATTGCAACACATGCAATTAGCTCACTCTTAAGCTCAAGAGGCAAAGGGAGAAAGAGCAACACATGCAAAACACTCCCACACACAGCCAACCCTATGCCCAAGCCCCCCGAGGGGTGTATTTATAGCCCCCACAAGAAAACTAGCCGTTTGGGGGCAAAATGGGCGAAATCAGAGAAAACTCGGTCCAACCGGACCTCACCCGGTCCGACCGGCCCTCACAGGGCAACAGTCGGATTTTTGACCGTTGCACGGCCGGTCGCACCGCTCCTCGGCCGGTCACACCGCGCACCCGGTCACACCAACCCTCGGCCGGTCCGACCGCCAGGCAAAACCAGCAAAAACCACCGCAGCGCACTCTTCTGGAAAAGACGCACCGTAGTCAACCCGGTCCGACCGGAGGTCCGGTCACACCGGCCTCCACCCGGTCGCACCGCCCGACTAAACCGGAAATGCACAGACTCTAGAAGAACCGCGCCGGCGCCACCCCGGTCCGACCGCCCGAGCGGTCCAACCGCCCAGGGGTCGGTCACACCGCCCCTGGCAGACTTGGCCCAGTTTTTCCCAAACTTTTCTCCGAAAATCCAAATGCTATTCTTTGAGCCTCGAGGATGATCAACACATGATCATTTACCCGTGCAAAACACATTTGCACCAATTTAGCTCACGCTCAAAGAATCGCAACCGAATTGCGAAAAACACATTTCGCAAATCAACACCGAATTTATGCGATCAATCCTCTAGCCATGTAAGGATCAACACATGATCCCGACACATTGCAAAACACATTTGCAAATGCCAACACATGCTTTAGGATCGAAAGACATAACTTCAACGCTCATTTGCAAAACACATTTGCACAACCGCAACCAACTCCAAATGACGAAAACACATTTCGCCAACAACTCAAGAACTATTTGCAATACGTAATAAGCAAATCAAACTCGAGTTTATGAGATTAATCCCCTAGCCATGTGAGGGTCAACACAAGACCCGGTCAACTTGCCAACACCGTTGCAAGCCCCACTCACATGCTCTCGGGATTCCGGACTCATAAACCTCGGTTTATTCAAGACTGTGAACTTGCAAATAACGCAATAAACACATTTCATGCTTGAGCACTACTCTTTGCAACACATGCAAAAGTCTAGCTCCAAGCAACATCAAATTCAAGGTGCATGAACTCTCTAATTGCAACACATGCAATTCTCTAGTTCCATGCAATACCAAAACCAAACTTCAACTAAACCAAATCAACCGTATGAGCTCTTTACTTGCAACACATGCAAGCCTCTAGCTCCATACAAACACACAAACATAAATTGCGGTTGAGCTCTCTCCTTTTGCAACACATGCAAAACTTAGTTCCAAGCAACCACACGGGTTTTATAAAGATAGTTTTATGAACCAAAACGTGAAGCTTCAACTAATGCAACACATGCAAAAGTGAACTCCACGCAAAAGCCAACGCATTAGCTTATCCTATTTGCAACACATGCAAATCAAAGCATAATGCGAAAACCAAATGCATATACTCTTTCATCTTTGCAACACATGCAAATCAGAGCATAATGCAAAACAACCAAGCATAGGCTTAACACATTTGCAACACATGCCAAATGGTTAACCCATATGCAAAAACCAAATCAAATAAGATTTGAGCTTTGAGTGAACGCGGATTGAGATCACCAACACATGATGAAGCTCAAGCTAGGGAACGACCCCTCTTAATAGTACGGCGATAAAACCTTAGACTCAAAGACTAGAAAGTCCTTAGCCTATTTAATTATACCTTCGCCGCCCGCAAGCAATCCCCTTTGGGGTCTTTATGATCTTCGAATATTTGCTCCCCCGGGATATAACTCGATTCCTCTTCGGGATCCACCCTTGACGCCCATCAACTCATGATGCCGTCCTTATCCCGTTATCATCATCTCATTCATCTTTGGACCTAACTCAAACATAACTCATGAAACTTATTAGTCCAAGATGCATGGTTGTCTCAATTATCTCTTGCACTCCATTAACACATAATGGATGCCTTTAGATCAATTGAGCACAACCTAAATCAATTGAAATGATTTAATTGTCTTAAGTACAATAATGCAACACATGCTTCATTATACTTAAGAACTTAATCATTTGTCCTTAATTAATCACGGAACACCATCAACACATGATGAAATGTTCTTTAATGATTAATAAGACAAATGAACTCAATTTAAGTTATCATTTAAATTGATATGAGTATATATTAACTACACAAGTTTTCATATACTCATGTTGATGAAAAGTAATGATCCATTATATGTAAATTATATGGAAATGATCATCTCTCTAAATCATCAACTATAGAATAAACCCCACATGTATATGTGCATAAGTATGATTGACTTGGATATAATATGCACATATTCAATTTGATTGCATTGGAACATATCCTATATTTCCACGAGTATACTTATAACTAGGCAATTCAAATATATACTGAAGGATATAGTTTCTTTGTCTTGATCCTTATATGTGTCAATAATGAATCGATCAATACAAAGAGACTTTCAAGTTTAAACTACAAACTCCCCCTAAATATGTGCATCCATGTAATATATGGATTGAGAAACATAATGCACATTTTGTGGTTAATATAATGGGGACATTCATATTTCAACTTGACTCCAAAGTATGCAACTAATATTAGAATGAATATGCAAACATACCTTGGGTTTTCCATTTTTCAATGCGATGAGACTAATCAAAGATATTCTAAATAAACAAGTTAGTCTCGATATAAGATTTGTCATTAATAACAAAATTACATTAATGGATAATCTCAATATTAGATTTGATATTAACACCAAAACCATAACTAATGAAGGTTGAACTTACATATGGTGACTAGCGTGGCAATGTCATCTTTTGTCGTGTGGTGAGGTCAAGAAGTCTAATAATGTAGATAAAAAGTTAATAATAAAATGTTTTTTAAAAAATATTTGATAAAAAGGTTCTAGCTTCTACCACAAATTTGGCTAAAATACCATCTAGCTTAGACGACGGTTTTCCACTGGTATCGTTTCATCGATCCTGTTGTCTACGAACAAGCGGCGCCGCGCGGAGCATTAGCTGGCTCACTTGAGTGCCGTCCATCTTTTGCCTTTCCCGTGGGCTGGACAGGGGAGGCCGGACCGGAGGCGCCGAGAGCTGGCAACGAGCGAGCAGCCGCGGCGCCGCGCGGAGCAACAGCTTGTGCGATGCGCCACCCCACGTGAACACCGACAGCAGCAGCACATGCTGTCACTCGTGCCTCCCTCCGTACGGGGGTCCTCACGAGTCAAAAAGTGCCAAACATAAACTGTCCATCCAAAATCTTAACGAAGGTCGATAATATCCTGAAGCTAAATTCTGACTGTACTTTCTTCGGAAGACGTAGATGTAGCACTGGCTTGAGAGTTGAGACTATCTACAGCAGTTCCCTTCATTCCTTTTTCTTCCTTTATTTCTTTCTCCATATTCATTCTCTTTATTCTTATCATCTCCAACAGCATCATCTCGAAAGGTTTTGTATAGAGATAGAAGAGGGAATCCCTTTCTAAAGAGATTCTCAGAGAGAATCCCTTCCGAAGGAAACCGTGAAGTAAATTCGTTGGAGCGCTTAGGATCTATCTATGAAAGGATTTAAAGGCTAAAAAGATACCGCTGGAAATAGTCTTACGGCTCTTGCCACCTATTTTTCGCCTACCTAGCCAATATAGGAATCGAAGCGAACATTACCACTACCTGCGTATGCATGAAGGCATGAAGCCGGTGATTATCTAGCCCGACACCTTGTTTCTTTTTTTTAAAAAAAAAATCTAACTCTTCTGTATGTAAATTTACAAATTAGGTCTCATTTTTTACTGTAAAAAGCGCAGTAAATAGGATGTGTCCTTTACATGTTTAGAGAGCACAGAAACTGGTGGAGCTCGATCGACAATGAGAGTACTATGGCGCACTACAGCGGGATAGCTTCTACACTGTTCGAGCGTGGCAGTAAGCTCCTGCCGCTCTCGCTTGTGTCGTAACACGACGTTAGCTAACTTTCACACTACCCAAGTACAACAAGCAATACGTATCGCCTATCTTGCCTTTCACGGTGGGGGAGCGGACTAAATTTGCAAATTCACATATAGGGCTAGATTTAGAAAAAAGAGTTGTCGAAGCCTAGATAAGCAATGTTTTCAGTTTATATGTGCACTCCTGTAAAATGGTCAACCTGGTATGTAAACCCTCCATATAAAGTTCATTGCAAAGTTTTGTTGGAAAGATAGACGTGTCCTTATTTATTAGAAACTTAGGGGTATATTTTATCTTCGTATAGTTATGATGTACTTGTGTAGTACATGGACATGTCTAGAGACAGAAAGAAAGCTTACTGGTGAAACTCGTTGACTCAGCTCAGAATTGCTCTAATTATACTTGTTCATTACTTAAACATTGAAATGAGCTAATTTTAAAAGAAATTGGATTTTGTTTTAACTTGCCTCGGTTTATTAGCTCGATTGTAAAAATACTTCTAAACTATAAATAAAATAATATTAAATTAAACTATGTTAATTAAAAAAACTCGATAAGACATAGACTTAGCCCAATATCCACCCCTACACATGTCGAAGAGAAAATTCTTCGTGTTTTTATGGTTTTTATTTTGTTCGGGATGTTACTTGCAAGTATTTTTCAACTTTCTAGATCTTCACTTCAAAGTGCCACTTTTGAGGAAGCCCTGATGCTGTGTTTCGAATCTCTCTTCTAGAATTGATCTAGCCGACTAGATCTCACAAAATTCATAGCTCACAGAGATATATGTCGCTAAAATACGACCAAAGTTGCAACTATGTGGATCCGAAATATTGTCAATCATGAGGCTTGAACGTGATGACAAGAAAATAAACGTGAAAAACGATTTTTACACAACGAATAAAACCAGAGACTCCGGGATACATGCCAAAAATAAAGCAAGAAACAAACTAAAATTAAACAAAAACAAAACAAAAAGAGAGGAAAAAACACCAAAGCAAATGCCAAAAAAAAGGAACAATTTTTAAAGGGCAGGACCCGCAAAAGGATCGGTCCCCGTCGGCCCGTCCCCTTCCGGCTTCTTCCCCTTCCTCCTCCCTCCTCGACGGCTCCTCCTCACACGCAGTCACGCAGAGAGAACGCACGCGCACACACGGAGGGCCACAGGGGAGGGAGGAAGCGGGAGATGCCGGGGAGCCAGAACGGGCTGCCGAGGCCGGCCAAGGCGGAGACCATCCACGGCCTGGCGCGCGCCGGCGACCTCGCCGGCGTCCAGAGGAAGTTGCAGGAGAACCCCGCCCTCCTCAACGACAAGAACCCGGTGGTCCGTGCGCCTTCCTACTGCTTCTTGGACTCCCTCTTTCGTACATTTCTATGCTTAAAAATGCGATCTTTGCTCGTTCTTGCTGTTCTTGGATACTTGCAGTGTGCACTGAGCGATTGAGATTCGCGAGAAACTGACCGTTTTGGGGGACAAAAACGAGGTTTTTACCGGATTGTGTGGTTGCGGCTTGGTTTCCTTGAGCTGGTTCTTGGATTTTGTCCCGATGTTGGCAATTCCCCCCTTTCGTTTTGAGTCCTTGGAGCGGGTTTCTGCTTGGACTCTGGTCATTTTGGTTGGTATGCTGAATTGCTTGTTTGGGCATAATTTTTCTCTTCGTTTCCCTGTTTCTTTTTTTTTTTTTGTCTGTATTTAGCTTGCATCGCCACCTGGTTATGGTTTACTTGCTCATTTGGTGTGTAATTGATGTGCTTCTTTGCTGCTCCTTTCTTGCCTTTTGGGAATGCAAGTTCCTTTCCGAGCTAGGAAGGTGCAAATGCAATAATGATGGTTCTGGATTTTTCTGGTACCTTGCTGCTCACTTTGGAATTCATATTACGGTTTTCTTCAATGTGTTGCTGTTTTGATTTCTTCAGTGTGTGCTATTCCGCTCGTTTCGAAAATTTCCCTCTTAATTTGTTTGATTTCGTTATTGGATTGTCTTCTTTATTGTCATCCTTTATTTGCCTATTTACGTAGTACAATTGCAAATCTCTTGCAATTTAGTTTGATGCAATTATGCTTCGATTTGGTTCGTTTTCGAAATGGTCCATGGCCATTTCAGATGGGTCGCTTTCTACTTTATCGTTTTGCATTTTGAGGAGATTTAGACGTTTCTGGTTGGCAAACTGATTATATTTGGATATCCTGTCCTGTGACGTGCTACCACAGTATTGATGTATGCACGAGTCTGATTTGATTTGCGAAACAAATCAGCAAGGGGTCTTGTCATATATTTTTATACGCCATTGTTGCCATTCCACCTTAACAATAATTTGTTCCCCAAAGTCCAGTAATTGTTTTGATTTCTCACTGTAAAATTTGGCTAATTCATGTCATCTGTGTTTCCTTATTGGTTTTCTTGATGGTCCAGAATTTGGGCGTGTGCGAAGTTTCATCCAAAACGGACTAGCTTATGGGATTTTTGGGTTGCATCTTTAAAAAGAGAACCAACAGCATCTGATCAAATTTACAACGATCATTTTCCAAATTGCCATAACTTCTGCTGTGATAAAATCAACAGCTTTTTCAGAAATAATTACTGGAGATAATGTAAATGCTTGAGCTGAATTGCATTATTGCATGGAATTTGACTAGTTCCCAAACAATTGTGGCTTTAACTTTTTTGTCTATGCAACTACAAATTTGTAGTGCATAATTGCTATGTGTAAGTGTAATGTTGTGCTATACTACTTATCTTGCTTACCTTGTCTTTGACAATGCACTATGCAGATGTCCCAAACACCACTTCATGTCGCAGCTGGCTACAATAATACTGACATAGTCAAATTCCTTCTTGATTGGCAAGGTGCTGATACAGTTGAGCTGGAGTCAAAGAACATGGTAATTGAAATACCACATTTGTTGGTACCTTATTGACTCCTCTGACACATTTCTTTTATGCTTTGAGCTAAACTACCGCTTTCATTGTTCTGTAGTATGGAGAGACACCTCTGCATATGGCAGTGAAAAATAGTTCTTGTGAATCAGCAAAATTACTGCTTGAACGTGGTGTGCATATAGAAGCCAAAGCAAATGTAAGATCTATCTATTTAGATTTTATTTTCTCTTCTAGGCCATTTTATTTGAGTGCATGCGCAAATTTAATCTGTTTACCTCAATACTGTTCCAGAATGGCATGACACCATTGCATTTAGCTGTCTGGCATGCACTTCAAGCTGGAGATTGCAGCACTGTCAGCGTGTTGCTAAGATACAATGCGGATTGCTATGCAAAGGATGATGTACACACTTGATTCCTAGTACTTGTTTAGACTTTAAATGGCTTTCTTTACAACCATATTAGATATACCAAACTTGGTTCTATTGCATGGTGTCACCAGGAAGGCAAAATCCCCTTGAATCATATTCCAGAAGGAGCTGGTAGTGAGAAGCTACTGAAGCTCCTCACTCGCCATATGGAAGAGCAAGGAAAACGAAAAGCCCTCATGTCATGCCGTGAGGGGAAGGCAATGGCGGAGTTTGAAGAAGCAATATCGCAAATCGTAGGATTGCAAGAGCTGAAAATGCAATTGCGTCGATGGGCCAGGGGAATGCTTTTTGATGAGAAGCGGCGGGCTATGGGCTTAGGAATTGCTAGCAGAAGAGCTCCCCACATGGCATTTCTCGGCAATCCAGGAACAGGTAAAGATCCCCAAAGATGCCACTTTTTTTTTCTATTACCAAAATCCTGTTCAGTTTGTTAATTAAAACTTAAAAGCAGGATTTATCATTATGGGATTATTGTCATAACGTTGTCTATGGATGACTTGGGTTGGTATGATCAACTAGAAATAGCTATGCCTTGGTGAACATGAGCTGAAGTTTAGCCGAACTTCTTATATGGGACTCTTGCTCTAAATGTGAGCTGAAAGCATTTGTCCTGAAGCCTGGCCAAACAGGCTTTTAAAACCATGTGGTCCATTACTTATTGCCGTATTATATTTTACACTCGTTAATAAATACACAAGGCTATATACATCATGCAAGTGTTTGTAATACATGTGCGAAAGCCGTCATTACTCAATGCATAATATTGCAACCTCTAATGCAGGTAAAACAATGGTTGCTCGGATTCTTGGAAAGCTTCTTCATATGGTCGGAATTCTCCCTACAGACAAAGTTACTGAAGTTCAGCGAACTGATCTTGTTGGAGAATTTGTGGGGCATACTGGACCAAAGACTAGGCGAAAGGTATCCATCTTTTCTGTTCAATTGTGACATTTCAGCTTTCTTTCTGCTGTAACTATTTTGACATATGCAAAACTCTATGCTTATCATGGGAGTTTCCTGATTACAAGCCCCAACTGTTTTTTTGGTATTACTAGTGTAAACGATTGTAGCTGTTTCTTTTTTTTAAATAATTATGTTTTACAGATGCTTGTTTTGGTCAGAAATACTCATTCAGTTTCTCAATTTAACATTATTGAGATAATCTGGGAAAGAAAGTATTGACCTTGGAAGTAAATTGCGTTATTTTGGGCATTGAAGAAAATAGGCTTTGCTCTAGAATTATGATCTTTAGTGTGTCTTCTCTCTAAATTCATTGTCATCAATTGTCTGTACAGATACAGGATGCTGAGGGAGGGATTCTGTTTGTTGATGAAGCTTACAGGTTGATACCCATGCAAAAATCCGATGATAAGGATTATGGTGTGGAAGCCTTGGAGGAGATAATGTCTGTAATGGACAGTTGCAAGATAGTTGTCATATTTGCTGGGTACTGCGAGCCAATGAAGCGTGTCATTGCCTCGAACGATGGTTTCTGTAGGAGGGTCACAAAGTTCTTCTACTTTGATGATTTCACCACGACAGAATTAGCAGAGATCTTACATCTGAAGATGAATAGCCCAAGTGAAACTAGTTTGCTTTATGGGTTCAAGCTGCACCCAAGCTGCAGCATTGAGGCCGTTGGAGAGCTGATTGCCAGGGAGACCACCGAAGAGCGGCGTAGACAGATGAATGGAGGACTTGTAGACACGCTGCTTGTCAATGCCCGTGAGAACCTGGATCTTCGTCTTGATTTCAATTGCGATGATTCTGATACCATGATCACAATCACACTGGAAGACCTGGAAGCAGGTCTTAGGCAGATCTCGAGACAGCGTCAGTTGCATTGACTTACAAATTTAAAACATTCTTTTGTTGATAAACTGAGTGTAATCTGCAACAGGCAAAGTTACAGGTTCGGGTGTTTTGATGGAAATTACATGTATATACATTTCTTGCACCATGAAATATTTCGAGGTCAAGAATTGGTGCTTGACTAGAGAAGCAAGTCTGCAAGAGATCCTTATGTTTTCCTCTTGTTTCAATTCCTGATCTGAAAATGGAACAGATCAGCTTTGACGTCAGTTCTATCACAAGGATTATATGCTCACAGCAGTGTATAAGCAAGACTACCATACTGCAAGTGGCAAGATTAAAGAAGTCTACATCAGTAACGCATAAGTACTGTGCCATATTTGATCTCCCTCTCTAGGAGATGCAGACCACTGAAAAAAATATAGGAAATTTTCAGATGGCAGATGACCAAAAGAATCATGTTACTTCCACAGGCAGGAATCGAGCCCTAATCCTCGTTACCTTTTTCACGCCAGATCTGCTACAAGAATTTATTCACATTACTTTCGTATTCAATTAGCTGGCCCAGCTGTGTGGTTCATGTATTGGTACAAATGCACAAGCATTGCATGTAATGACACTTCCTAAAAGCAACAAGAAGGTGCATACGTATGCCCTTTCATGTGCAGCCGTGCGTAAAGTGCGTAAAAGCATTCGCACAAAGCAATTTTCAACAGTGAGCATTTTTGTTAGAGAATGGCAAGGAGCACAAACCGGCTGGCAGCCAGCCGCAGTTTATACAACAATCTCATGACCATAACAGCTTTATTAGAGGCCCTACGCTCAATAACACAATTTTTACAAACATGTATATGGACCATATAACCGCAACAGTAAAAGGCATACATTTATTGTAAAACGTAGTCGTTCACCCATGATCAATCAATTACACGCCAACGAAATTACAAAAGGAAGAACAGAAACACACACAAAGTAGAGGACAAAGTTCTCTCGCTTTATTAGATTGATCTCTTATAAAGTGGATGCCCAATATATAAAGAAATAGCAAGAGATAGAAAAGTTTAGGAGCAATATGCTTTGTGATATTGCTTTTCACATAACCTATTTGCATTTATGCAACACAAGCAGTATTATCTTCATAGATAATTAAGGGGGTATTAACGGTGTTAAGATTACATGACATCTGGATAGTGTTAATCACACGTCTTAGCCAAACGCATTCATGTGAGGCTTCATACAAAGCTATGATCTCTGAGTGGTTGGTAAAAATAGCTACCAAGGTCTGCTTATAAGACCGCCAAGAAACGGTTGTACCACTACAGAGAAACACCAAACTAGTCTGTGATTTGACACTATGGGGATTAGACAGATAGCGAGTATCCGTATGTCCCACCATAGTCAAGTCTTGGTTCTTCTGAAAAACAATCCAAGATCTCGAGTACCTTAAAGTCTTACACTAGCCCAATATTTTCTAGTTAGGGCTACATAGTGTCTTGCTAATAAATTCACTACGAATGCAATATAAGGTTTTGTACAATTCGCAAGATATATCAGTATAGGACTTTAGAACCTAAAACTTTCTCATTTTCCATCATTGGTCTAAAAAGGGTTTTTATCCACTTCAAGGATCTTACGACTATAGGGGATTTTTTAAAGGATGCGATTTATTCATATTAAATCTTTCCAATACCTTCTTGGTATAAACAGACTGGTGTACAAAAATTTCTTCTAGAAAATGCTCTAGTTACAGGCCTAAGAAAAATTTGATTTTACCCAAATCTTTCATCTCAAAACTCCGTCATGCTTCCTTTATCTCCTCTGTAGTTCCGATGATATTCAGATCATCGACATAAAACTGAAATGATACAAAATCCATTCTAGGATTTTTTTATGAACACACAAGGACAATACTCCTTCTTCAGGAGGAACTCCTAAAGTCGGTTATACCACATTCCACCCGACTATTTTAATCTATATAGCGATCTCTTCAGTTTGACGTTATACATATTGTGATTATTAGGATTCGAAATTGTAACTCCTTTAGTGATTCTCATATAAATATCTGTATCCAATGACTCATATATATACGCGGTCACTATATCCATCAACTGCATTGATCAGTTTAAGCTTGCTGCCATTAATTATTAAATTTCAGAAAGTTATTCCACTCATTACAGGAGAATAGGTTTCATCGTAATCGATGTCAGGTTTTTGCGTGAATCTGTGCTACAAGCCTCGCTTTATATCTCACCACCTTAATATTTTTTGTTTTTCTTTTAGATGAACAATCCATTTAATCCTACAGGGAACACTTTACGAGGTATTTGGTCAACGGGACCGAAAACTTTCCTCTTATTAAGCGAGCGCTGCCTCAATTACTTCTTTTCATTTGACTTTATATGAGCGCTTCTAATACTCTGCCATGAACTTTGGTTCGGGATCCAGCTTTTAGCAATTTTAGAGGCAAAATATATGTTGACAATTGTAGTATTTTTTTTATACAATTCTCCTACATCATTTTCGAGATATCTCTTCATTTTTTCTAGCTCCTCGTGATTTCCCACAACGATGGAGTCTAGGTGTTCCAACTTCCCAGTGTTGGATTATGCGCGCAAATATTTTTCGATAATGGAAGATTTTATTAATTTCAAGAACATTACATCAAGATGATACAATCCCTTGAAAAATACTTCCGCCCTCGCTTTATATGAAGCACACATGACCTAACATGAATAAAAAACGAGCACACGCACAATCTAATGACCAGCAATCCGAAGACTAAGCCGCCACCCATGTGCCTGGGAGAAGAAATCCTTGGCCACCCGTGCCAAGCAACGCGTAGCCTCCACCAAAGTAGTTCGCAGTTCCACCTTCTACAAAGATGGCCCATATGCATGCCGGTGGGTAATAGCAAAAATAACCTGCAAAGGAGAAGAATGGGTTTTTTGTTGAAACAATCTGTCATTCCTGGTTAACCAAATAGACCAACACGTAGTTGCAGCACCAAGAAGAACTAGGCTTCTAATGTTTGCATGAAAACCACCTATCCAACTTCCAAACATATGAGCAATACTCGTTGGACTAGATATTCCAAAGGCCAAATAAATTAGGTTCCAAACTGCGCGCGCAAAACGACAATCAAAGAACAAATGCCTAATTGTCTCTGGTTCATGACAAAAGCAACATGTTCTGCTTCCTTGCTAATTCCGCTTTGCCAGATTATCTTTAGTTAAAATCACTCCTCTCCTAAGGTACCACAAGAACACCTTAATTTTTAGGGGAGCTTTAAGTTTCCATATTTGTTTATTCAAATTTGGTACATCACATCTAATCAAAGCTAGATAATGTGATTTCACCGTAAATTGTCCATTTTGGCATAGATTCCAATGAAACACATCATCATTCTGCGTTAAATTAATATTAGCGATACGTGAAAGTAATTCATTCCACGCCACTAACTTTGGTCCAATCAGTGTCCTTCTCCATGAAATATCTGGTTGAGATGATACTAAAACCTCAGCAATAGTTACAAACTTCCTTCTAACAATGTTATATAATCCCGGATATTGATCTTTAAGTGGACAATGTCCAAGCCAGATATCCTCCCAGAACCTCACCTTCGATCCATTGTTGATTTTGAAGGTGCCAAAGAAAAAAATCTTGCTTTACCTTCATCAAAATTGGACCAGAATTGAGAATCTCCTGGTCTCCACTCAGCTTGGACAAGCGGCTTTGAACATAAATATTTATTCCTAAGCAACTGTTGCCAGGTACCTTCTGAAGATAAGAGTTTAAACAGCCATTTGCTTAGAAGTGCGATATTCTTAATATTCAAATCATGGATTCCAAGACCTCCTTGATCTTTTGGTTGACAAAGGATGTTCCACCTAGTAAGACGATACTTTCTCTTGTTGTCATCCCCTTGCCAAAAGAAGCGAGAACGATAATAATCTAGCTTCTTAAGAACTCCTTTAGGAATCGTAAAAAAGGACATCATATACATTGGCAGGCTGCTCAACACTGAATTAATTAATGTCAGTCTACCTCCCACTGAAAGATGTTTGCCCTTCCAGCTACTAAGCCTCTTTTCAAAACGTTCTTCTATCATTCTCCAATCTGAGTTCCGTAATTTTCTATAGTGAATAGGAATGCCTAAATACTTCAAAGGGAGGTTCCCGTACTTACAACCAAACAGTTCCATGTATTATTCTAAGGAATTTTGGGCATCTCCAAAGCAAAATAACTCACTTTTATGGAAATTTATCCCGAGACACGAGATTTGCTCAAATGCACAAAGCAAGAGCTTCATGTTACGTGCTTTCTCCGGATCATTTTCCATAAAAGAATTATATCATCGCATCTAATGTAGGATAGACAGACCATCATCAAGCAAATGAGGTACCACCCCCACTTGCCCCTGATCCTTAGCCCTTGAAATTAGAATTGACAACATATCCGCAACAATATTAAACAATATATGCGCAAATATACGTTGGGGTTATCATCTTCAAGATGGATCGCTTCAAGGATGTTACCATCTCTAGGATGGTTCACTTCAGGAATTTTTCTCAACGTCAGGTTGAGTTTCTTTCACTGTCATGGGTAGTGTTCTCATTATTCAGTTCTCTACTTCTACAGACATTTCCGCGGAATTGAGTCCCGTGCACCTAGAGACCTCCCCTTCTTCTTATCATGAGGGTCAAGAGTGAGTTTAATATCCTTCTAGGGTATTTCCACTCTTTTAGGTGTATATACCGCATGTATATGGGATCTTTTCACTCTCTTATGGTCAGTGAAGGCATTTGGTAGATTATTAGCTTATTTATTGTAGATTTATTATCCTTGAACTTCAAGTTCGGTCTTTTTAGTGCGTGGATCTAAGGACTCAATATTCTTTAATGTTGTACTTATCTTCTCATAATGCCAAAAAGTGTCATTAGTACAATCAATATACTGAGCTGTGCACAGATCCTCTATCATAGGCTCTAGATGTTAAATACTTGATAGAGATTCATAGCCTACATAGATCCTCAACTTTTGGTGAGGTTCTATGGTGGTACGTTGTGGTGGAAAGATTGGCATGTATACAATACACCAAATTTTCATAGATGATAAATACATAATTCTTTTCCATGCACTATCTACAACGGGAAAATTTTATGTGCAGTTGGTTTGAGTTGAATTAATACTGCAGTATGCAGTACTGTGTGGCTCCAACAACTGGTGAGAAGCCTATTATTCTGTAAGAGTGGCCAAGTAATAAGTTTTATTCTTTTAATTTAATGATTCTGCAAGACCATTTTGAATGTGGACATAAGGTATGAGATGCTTTACATTAATTCCTAGAGCCATACAATAAGCATTAAATGCTTTGAGATAAACTCGTTATCATTGTCTATTTAAATAGTCTTGATCATTTCTTCTGGAAAGTAGGCTCTTAACTTAATTTTAGCAGAAGCATGATTTCTAGTAGATAAGAGACATACATAGGACTATCTAGTAGAACTATCTATCAATACTTTAAAATTTCTTAAAAGGGGCTCAATAGGGGCTGATCAGGTCCATAGTTATCACCTTGAATTTTCTCCAGAAAATTCAGTAATTCTTCTCTAAGATTTTAGGTAAGAAGATCTAAGTATGAGCTTTTCTTTAGCACAACAGGGCATAAGAAATCTTTAGGTCTAGAAAAGTCTTTATGTTATGGCTAACAGAATTATTAATTATTCTTCTCATTTATATTCAACTCAGGATAACCCAGACGATCTACTAGATATTAAATATTTCTGGGTTTTCATTGCAATACAAATTTCAGATTTTATATGTGCATAGTATTACCCGGAGAAAGTTTTGTTTTTGAACCACATGTTTATTGCATTCATTAAACTTAGGCCCTGTTTGTTTTAGCTTTTTCATTGGTTTAAAAGCAAAAAAGCCAATACCGAAACAAACGACTGACTTTTAAGCCGGGCTTAAAAAAAACCTAAAGCCTCAATATAACTATAAGCCAAAAGCCAGGTGAGAGGTACTTTTTGGGCTTTTTTGGGATGAAATAATCTTTTACCACTGGAAGTCTCCAAAATTAACCACCAAATGTCATTACATATAAACTCAAAAATCCTTCTCCTATCTCCTCGTCTTCTCTCTCTCCTGTGCGACATACTTTCTCCCTCCACCGCTCCGGTCTCTGCCGTCCCCGACCTCCTCCCTCCTCCACCATCCCTAACCACCTTCCTCCTCCACCGACCCAGATCCGACGCGACGGGGGTTGAGGTAGCCAAACCTGAGCTTGGAGCGGTGGGAGGCTACAGGGTCCGGGCGTGACGCAGCTGGAGCTAAACGGATCTAGTCATAGCGCAGCGGGAGGTAATCGGACCCAGCGTGGCGTGGGTGGAGGCGGCTGGACCTGAGGGTGGAACAACGGGAGGCGGGTGGAGGCAACTGCATCTGGCGCGGCAAAAGGTGACCAGATCCGCCTCATCGAGCCCCTCAATATATGTTTTTATTTAGTTTGACGAGAGTTTGAAATTGTTATGCTATTTTCAGTCTGATAAAAGTTCAAAATTGCCATGTAGTAAGAGTTTCAAGTTGATAAATTATTATGCTCAGAATGAAGTTTGATCTCAAAATTAATCTATGTTTTTCAATACGATATTCCGTGAGAAAAGTATGAAACATTTGTATTAGATAAATCAGTATATAAGAAAAGTCTTTACAACCTTAAAAGGTATTTCAAACTTTCCAGCAATAAGCTACATCATCCAACCCGTCAAAAAGCCAAGATGTCAAACAACATGTCTTAACTTAAAAGCAGACAGCTTAAAAACTCGTTAAACCAAAAAGCTAGCTTTAAACCAAAAACCAAAAAACCTAAGTCAAAACAAACAAGACTTTAGTCATGAGTATGTATTCTATACCATCTTCATTCACTATCTTCGTATGGAAACGATTCAGACCAATATAGCTTAAGGGAGTACGACTAGATTCAGAGTATAGCGTGATAATGACGGCGGCGCAAGCAATGTTGGCTAGAGCACTGAATGCAGCGGAACACGGCGATACTCGGGAGACCAACTGCCCCTTAAATAGCCTCAGGAAATGCACTAGGCACGGACTAAAAAATCTACACAGCGGCGGAAACCTAATCCAAGACAGCGGCCTTGCGGAGATGAAGCACGCGCACTGTCCACATGGCACGATCCACGGGCTGATGCGCTTGAACACGGCGCAATCCCGTTCGCACACGACATCGACGGCAGAGATCAAAAGAGCTCCTAAACACACGTCTAATCTTGAACATCCAATCCGAATCCAACGGTTACTATGATTAGGGTTTTCCCTTAACCTCAGTAACTAATTTCCTCGGTTTTCGATTTAGTTTAATTCCCGAAAATAAAGTAGTTTGTTTAAGGCAACAAAAAGATCAAAAAAATTCTCAAAAATACTTTGAGACATTGGAACTCAAATAAAATATTTTTAACCAAACTTTATATTACTTCTATTTATAAATAAATAATTTTCAGAAAAAGCCAATATACTTAATTTAAAATAAATTCAAATAAAATCTAGAAAAATCCAATAAATTCAGAAAATCGATGAAATGCATAAATAACAATAAAATAATATTTTAAGACAAATTTTAGGATGTTACAATATCCAAACATGACACAAACCAAACAAATAATTATATGAGGAAATTGCAACTGCAAGCAAATAAAAAAAAGAAGCAAATTTGTCATCTACGTGCTGGAAGTGATGGCACTGTATTCTTCTCGGGCAATTCAAGGAATTGCCCATGGAAGAAACCGATGAACTAAATTCTTCTTCCCGTCCAGTAAGTAGACAAATGAAAAGAACAAAAACAACTGTGGCGTTATTGCATTGTTTCATAAAATTCAATTGATAATGCATAGAAATTTCTCTAAAAAAATGCATAGAAATTTAATTCTGGAAATGTTTGCATAATTTATTTTGCTCTGAACTGGTGATACATGGAAATTTGATCAAGTACATTACTGACAATGCAATTCTGAGACATAGAAAATTCACTCTTCAGAAACTTGGTCACTATGTTGCTTTGAACCTCAAAGGTATTTATCACTATCTTGTTGAATGGCTTGCTTTGATAGGAATTTGCTTCATTCTCCACATTATGAGAAAATGAAATGAAATTAAGCTCCACATAACCAGATGTCAATATCATCTGCTCAGGGTTTTTACGTTGCTCATGAAGGAAGAAATCCTCTTGTGGTCTTTCCGGATACCATCAGGAGCACATATGCCACTGCTAACATCGACGCCATTTGGTTTCAGAGCAGAAAATGCTTCACAAACATTATCAGCATGAAGGCCTCCAGCTATATATTCTTGCTTTAACAGAAGGAAATACTGTAAACAAAGAAGTAAGTTAGCATATACTCCCAAAAAACTTATAATAAGAGTATGCATGATGAAGAAAAGACGTAATGTCAATTTAACATGAATATTGAACGAGAATGCACATATCAAACATTACAAAGATCTGATGTTTAAGTTGGTATATCACAAACGCTCACATGGCCAAGTAAAACTTTCATCTCTTTTGGGCGTTCATTACAACCCTATCATCTTCTCATATTAAGGCAGGAGAGAAAATTTCAGCACAGGGAGAAAATTCTTTACTTCTAAGAGAAAATTCTAACCTTCCGCCTTTTGCACTATCCACTAAGAACCAATCAAGCACATGTTCTTCATCAGGAGGAGCATTGATAAGTTTTCCATCATCAGAAGCATTTAGGACATAAATGATACGATTATTCTTCAAAAGCACATGAAGCAATGCACGAGATTTATCTCCATGAAGCTGCATACGGGAAATTCTGTTAGTAACAAGCACAGCCAAAGTAACTCACAGCAGCGCATGACATAGAAAACAGCATGGCTAATTCAAACCTGGACTAGATTAAGGTCGCAAGAATCAGACACTCGTAGGATGGTCTCTTCGTCATCATCCACAAAGACACCTACTGATTCAGCCCCATAAGATTGTGCAACTCTTGATATTTCTTTTGCTTCTGATAACGCAACAGAGCGTTTAGAGTTAGGCCAAAGTATCATGCCAATAAGTTTAGCTCCTGCCTCCACAGCCATTTCTGCATCTTTAGCCGATGTGATGCCACACATTTTGACAACAGGCTGGACCATTTTAACATCTCCATGACTTGGCGACGATAAAATGGTGTTGGTGTTGGACCCATGGCCACGGTTCATCACCAAGCATGACGTTTTAACTAGAGGAAATCTTGAATGTCCTGATTGAGAAACCAAGTGTAATCAGTAGCATAAATAAAGTGAATCAAAGTAATATCCGTACAGAATTCCATGGTTGTTGACACATCTTAGTTAAATAGTTACAACTTTATAGAGTCTCCACGAACGAGACAAGAATGTAATTCTGAGGTTTTTACGAAAAACAATGAAGATAACATAACACAAAAATATTCTAGGGTACAAAGGTACACAACGATTTTTCTCGAAAAGACATGGTACACAAGATTTTAAATCTGACAATATAATATGTTTCCCTTCCAACCCTGCACAACAGTTTATCTTAGATATAATGCAAATATACAGCAGTAACTCTGGGCTTGCAGTCTCTTAAATGTGCTTTTCGTTTCCCATTCTTTTTATTCAATGATTTCCTTGCATTTTTCAAGTACCAATTTTTTAGATGAAAAAAAAATACATAAACCTACAATTTCTAGCAATTGTAACATGCATGACACAAAAACAAGCTTGACCAAGTAACCGAACATGATCCACAACGCTTACCACTGTTACGTAGTGTAGAAATTTGTTGAGGTTGTCTTGCCGTGATTGATGACGCCATTACTGTGAAGAAGACGAGATGAATAGAGTAAACAAGGTTAAATCAGAGAAACCCAAAAAAAAATGTTATAAAGTGGTGGAATGTGTCAAAATTAAACAGATAACACCCCATGTCCCCTTTTCCCCTCTTGGAATGTTTGATTACCTAGAACAGAAGAGGGCATGAAAAGCTAAATACAAGGAACCCCGTTATTGGGAATTTCCTCCTGCTATTTCCTAACAGATCGAGAAAAGGAGTTGTTTTTGAAACAGGTGTTCTGGTATAACTGTTTTGAAGTCTCCAGTTATACATTCTGCGATATGCAAACAATTGAACGAACTCTATACGATCCAATCAGCAGCAGCCTGTTCCTCGGTCTGCCTCAAGAACAAAACAAACATCACACTGCAGCTTCGGATCGGAACAAGACAGCGCCGTTTCTCCTTGTCCATCCGAGCCCCGGAGCAGCTCAGCGCACAAGGAAAGAAAAGAATCCATAAAGAGATTACAGGCCCAAGAGAAATCGCAAGAAGGGCCTAGCGAGACACAGGGAAATGGATGGAGGAGGAGTCCGACCTTAAGTTGCCGCCGCCGCTGACGACGGCGGCGGAGAATATGGAGGAGAACTCCGCCTTGGATGCGCGCGCGTGGTGGTGAGAGAGCGATTCTTGGTTGATTTCTTCTAACCTGACCACAGGTAGACCCCGTGGAGGGGACGGTGTGTTCAGTGGGGACGAAGGGCGGCAACGGGCGGCGTCGCGTTTTTCCATTTCTTGCCGCAGCCGTTGTGGACCGTGCGGCCCTTTTATTTTTCGCCCATGGGATAAATGCTTACCTTGAACAGTAGCACCCCACACCAAGCCACAAACAGCATTGAAATGTGTTTTTTAATTTCAGTTTTTTTTTTATTTTGATTTGGAACGAATCCTTGCGTTTATCAAGCACCGATTCTGGGGAACAAGAAACTGCATAAAGCTGCCATCAAGGTCCACGAAACCATCAAATTTGAACGGAAACCGTGAAAACCGACCATATCAAGGTGGCTCGGCAATCAAACCGTAGGCAAATCGGTCATATTCAAATTTGAATTCAAAAAAAATAAAAAAATTTATCCAAAAGCTCCCTAAAATCAATATTAATAGTGTTTTAACCTTTGGGATGAAAATTAGTTGAAAAATTGAATTTGTTAGCCGGTATTGCGCCACAACCAAATTTGCAAAAAATGAAATTATGAAAAAAAAGAAAAATGCTTACCTTGAACACACACCAAGCCACAAACAAAACATTGAAGAGAAGCGCTTCTATACTTTTCTTTCTTGACACTTACATAAATATTAAAGCATACTTATCCTTTCGCCTGCTTTAAGATTTGTGCAGCCTATATTGATGTGTTTTTTCATTTCAGTTTTCTTTTTTTGATTTTAATTTGGAACGAATCCTTGCGTTTATCAAGCACCGATTTTGGGGAACAAGAAGCTGCGTAAAGCTGCCATTTTTAGTGATCGTAACATGCGGAGGACGAAAAACAGAAATTGATCCAGCAGCCGAACACGATTAACAATGCTTACCATTGCTACGTAGCATAGACATTCGCTGCGGCTGCCTTGCTGAGATTGATGGCGCCATTACTGTGAGGACAGAGCAAAAATTAGCATTCCACAAATGGCTGGAAGCCTGAAACCCATCCAAACCCAAAAGTAAGGTCCTGTTTGGGAGAGCTCCAGATCCCAGCTCCACCTTAGAGCTGAAAGTTATAGGCTAAAATAAAGTGAATTAAGTTTATATTTTTAGTCTAAAATGTAAACAAGATGATCTACCTAAACACTCTTAATGTACCTGACGGCTCCGGCTCCACAAATTTACGGAGCTAGAAATACCTGCTCCATCAACTCCATGATTTTGGTGGAGCTGGGAGTCTCCCAAACACCCCTAAACAGCAGACAAGATACCATCCCCCCTCTTCCCCTCCTCTGGGAGGAGGCAAGCTCTATCTGGATTCTAGGCTGTAACAGACTAAAGCAGCCCAAACATGGGACCCAAGGAAAATTGGTTATATGCCACTGTGAAGAGCGGGTTTCACATATTTGTCGTCTCCGTCGTTTGGTTCGTTTTAATACCCTTCAACGATGACATCTTATCCATTTGCCATTACAGCCAATTCCGGATTACTTTGTAATTTCGTGGCCCGCAAGTGATCGGACGAATGCGCCCTCGATTGGTCGATTGGGTCTTGGCTAGTGAGTGCGAGCAGACCAGACCAGTCACCAGACCGCTCCCCCCTTCCTCTCCTCCCCTCCACGATGGGTCCTTAGCGAGTACGGCGACAACGCAGGCGATCTCCATCCGCTCCGACGAGCTCCGACGATCTCCTCTACAAGAGCGCGCTGGCGACGGCAAGAAAGGTTCGTCTTGCTTGTATTTGCTATCGGATGATGAATTTCTTTCAGTTCTTCATTGATTCATGAAACCCTAGATAAAAACCTTTGATTCGACGTAACCCTAGATAAACCTCTTCATTGATTCGTTTAGTGTATTTATAGAAACTTAACACGATGAAGAGGTTTATTATCTTTATCTTGAACCAGGCGATCTGTAACCCTAGATAAACCTCTTCATTGATTCGTTGAGTGAAATTTGAATGAGACAAAAGTTGAAGGATGTCCATGGAGATCGCCTCTGTTTATTCGTAGTTGTATTGTTTTTATTTTCTATTTGACAAGAGGCAAACCCTAGATGAACCTTAAGCTTGTTGCTATTTTTCTTTGTTCACTACATTGTCGTAGAGTTCTTCTTGGGATGGATAGTATAGGTGGAGTGCATAAGCGTGGTTGATTGCTCCCCTCGGGTGATGAGTGAGCGGTTGACAAGCTCCTCTGGTGTGATGAATGAGGCAAGTCCTGAGGAGGAAATTGCTGAGGCAGGACAAGGTAGTTGTCACCGAACTAGAGGATCTGTTGGTTCCTGCTGTTGTGTGATGAATGAGGCAGTGGCAAGTGTTGAGGCAGGACAATCTGGTGTTAGTGATCACCCAACTGTTGTTGCAGATAATGGTGATGGAGCGACAGACTACATAGACTGGGATTCTCTTGACATACTGGGCGCAGAAGATGAGGAAGGGAGGACAGAAATGATGAATGAGCATGACATATTTGTGTTATTGAGTTTGAGGATGATGATGAAGGCGAGGGTTATCTTGAAGAACATCTTGGTGAAGGATTAGGTGAAGGTGGTGACATGGCGGTTGATGATGACAAAGAGAGATGAAGTGAACATTGCATATGACAAGGATGACCCAAAGATGGACCCGGCACCCTATATCCATCAATGAAGGATTTCAGACTAGCTGTGAGGCAATTTGCCATCAATGAGGAGTTTGAGTTGGGCATAGAAAAATCGATAAAACTAGGTTTAGAGGTTATTGTAAAGCTAGGGGATGCCCTTGGAGAATTGTTGGGCGCAGGAGGCTGATCGAGGACCGTCATGGTACTAACTTGCTTACTTTAAATTATTCAAGCTGTCATGGTACTAACATACTATTTGTCATGCAGGTTTCTGTTTTGGTTGGAGAGCACAAGCGTGCATCAATCAACGAGGTAAAAGGCCATACCGCTTCAAAAGGTTGGGTAGTTGAGAAGGCTGCAACCATATTAAGGACAAACCCCACTATTGGTCTTTGTAGAGATGCGAGAGAAATTTGGAGGATAAATACAAGGTAACTCTTCAATATGACCACGATCTGGAGAGGTCACCAATTGGCATTGCAAGATATATATGGAATTTGGAAGAGAGTTTCCACTAGTTAAGCAGATGGAGGGTGAGGTTTTAAAGAGATCACCGAGTAGTGTTGTTGAGCTTGACACAAAGGTTGTTGGTGGTAGAGTATTTTTCCATAGGTTTTTCGTGCTCTGAGCCCTTGCATTTCGGGTTTTATAAAGGTTGTAGGCCATATATTAGTATAGACTCCTTGCTTTGAATGGAAGGTGGAATGGACATTTAGCATTGCCCTGACCCTAGATGGTCTGGCTGGATGTTTCCTTTGGCTTTTGGGTTCATAGAGTCGAAATCGAAGACAACTGGACTGGTTCATGAGTCAACTTCACAAGGCCATTGGTGACTTACCACTTCTTGCAATTTGTTCAGATGCTTGCAAGGGTGCGGAGAATGCATCACAAAGGGTGTTTCGGATGCGAGAAAAGGGAATGTTTGGACATCGATGCAAAATTTTATGAAGAGGTTTCATGGAAGCACATTTGGAGAGATGTATCCTGCGGCAAGGGCTTACAGACCTGAGGTGTTTGAAAAACACATGGACAGCATTGCTGGAGGATGCCCTGAGGTGATGAATTACTTGAGTAAGTATCATTCCCTCAAATGGATGAGGTGTGCTTTTGAAACTGGTGTGAAATGTGACTATATCAACAAGAATTTGGCAGAGTGTTTCAACAATTGGGTAAAAGACATAAAGGATCTCCCTGTAGTGGACCTTGCTGATAAGCTTAGGCAAATGATCATGATTTTATGGGACAAGAGGAGAAGAATTGGAGAAAGGCTCCAAGGAAGAATACTTCCAGCTGTGATAATGCAATTGAAGGCTAGAACTAGAGGGTTGGGACATTTGAAAGTTGTTAAGGCTGATAGAGTGGCTGCAGAGGTCCTTGACACTAGCACTAACAATGCCAAGGCGGTAGTGAAGATATCAACACAAGAATGCACATGTCTTGAATGGCAAAGACACCTTGGTAAACCTTGTGAACATGCTTTGGCGGTGATAACATCTCAAAGGAAGGCCCACATTGGGGATTATGTACATGAATACTACTCTGTTCAGAGGTTTCAACATGCATATGCTGATAGAATTGAGCCTATGCCTGACAAGTCCCATTGGCCGGAAGTGGAGATAGAACATGTGGGGGCACCTCTGGGTAGGAGAACTGTGGGTAGGCAGAGAAAGTTGAGAATGAAAGGATGCCTTGAGGGTGGCAGCAGTTCGAGTAACAAAGACAGTGCAAAGAGAAAGATCATGGTCAGAGGTCCTATCAAGTGCAAAATGTGTGGAGAGGTTAGGCATAGACAAGCTAGCTCCAAGTGCCCATTGAATGGGACCAAGAAATGAAAGAGGAAGGCTGGGAAAAATACCACTAGAGCTCACAAAGAAATCAATGCAGAACCAACAAATACCATGCCAGGAGTTGTAACTAGAAGGTATGGATTAAAATTGTATGACATATCCTTTTCCTCAAATCCTTGTAATAAGCAACTAATATATTTTTTGAATCCCATGCATCCAGCCGCCTAAGTACGCTTCTAGGACTAGATGGGGTAAGTAGGGGAGTGCAAGTGAAGAACAGAGACCAATAGGAGTCGAACACCAAGTCGAGACCCAGCGAGTCGAACACCTGCAACTCAGACAAGCACACCATCTTCTCCACCAAGGAAAATTCCAAAGAAAAAACAGAAAAAAATGACTCCAAAGTAGGGGAATACAGACAGTTTAATGTCAATGCGTTGGCTCTGACTTTTAGTTGATGTTTTCCAAGGACAAAACTCAGACTGATGATGGTTCTGGTTATGGCTATGTAATGTTAGTTGGTGACACTTTTAGTTCATGTTTTTTCGAAACTGATGATGGTTCTGGTTAAGGCTATGTAATCTTAGTTGGTGACACTTCCTTTTACTCAGTTGATGTCAGTTGATGTTTCAAAACAGATGATGCTTCTGGTTATGGCTATGACTGTAATTTAATGTTGATGTCAAATCTATGCTTCTGGTAATGCTTTGATAATGCATTAGAGTGATATGCAGGGAAAACAGCCTTGGGCATTGCCTTCTCACTCTAGTAAGCTGTGCATTATAGTGATGTGCAGGTTAATGCTCTGATAATGCATTAGAGTGATGTGCAGGGAAAACAGCCTTCTGGTAATGCTTCTGGAGTAATGCTTCTGGTAATGCTCTGATAATGCATTAGACTGGTGCATTGCCTTTGCAAAACACAATATTTGCCAATTGTCACTTCACACAACCAAAACTAGATTGCAACTTCGCCACAACCAAAAGCGGATTACAACTTCGCCATAACCAAACCGGTGCATTGCCTTTGTCACTTTACACAACCAAAAGCGGATTACAAAGACGCCGACAACCAATTCTCACTTCATTATCACAATATCACAAACAACAGTTCACCTTACAGATCCAAACAGGATTACAACTAATCTAAATTATTTGCCAAGCAAAATTACAGCACATAACAGCACCAAAACAATGATGACAACATTAGTCGTGACAACAACTTCACAAACTTCACTAACTCGAGGACACCTTCTATCACCCGTGCACCACCTTCTTTCGACTTTTCGACTTCTTCCTTTGGATGACCATAATCACAGAGAGTAGAATAGCCGAATTTGCAAGAAACTCCACGTATTGATCACGCCATAGGTAAAAATTGCATTTCTTGGGCATCTACAATTATTAAGAACCATGAATCGAATCGACACCTAACACCGAATCCCCACAAAAATCAAAAGACAAGCATACACACATGTTGCTCATTCTTCCTGCGATTAAAGAAGATCTTCCACGGGTTTTGGTTCGACCTCGATGTCAACTCCAGTATCTTGTCGCGCACTTAGGGCAAGACACGAGTGGAAGTCCGCTTCTGCCGACCTCAAGTCGACTTCGAAATCTAACTTTTGGTGCCTTTCCTCGGGACAACGGCGAAGCTTGCTTGCGACATCTACCGCCGTGGAGGAGCTTCATGGGAGGGAGAGGAAGCGCTTCTTGGCCGTCATCATGCTCGCTCGATGGGGACGTGAGGAGGATGGGGAACGACGAGCAGCGAACCAGTCCGTCGCACCGCACCGTGCCGGCACAAGGGATAAAGCCGACCGAGGCGGTTCGTTCGATCACTTGCGGGCCCACAAAATTACAAGCGAAATCCGTTAATTGGCTGTAATGGCAAATGGGCAGGATGTCATCGTTGTGAAGGGTATTAAAAGCGAACCAAGCAGCGGAGATGGCAAATATGTGAAACCCGCTCTTCACAAAGTGGCATATAACCAATTTCCCCATCTCAAGAAGGCCGCGAGAGATACACGGGGGCATGCGAGGAGCCGGACGTTCTTGCTGCCCCCAGCGTCGGTGAAGATGGAGTGGTAAGCTTTGGACAGCGTCTGCGCGCTTTTAGCCCGCGAGCGCGACGGACGGTAGCGATTAGATCGGGCGATTCTTGTTGGGTCTTGAATCTGACCGGTAAACTCCGTGGAGGGGACGGCAGCGAGGAAGACGAGGACGACAACTACAACGGGTCGCATTTTCTCTCTCTGCTCCTGTCTTGGGCCGCCGAGTACTGTACTATAGCGGCGGCCAGTTGGGTTGCTGGTCATTGGGCTTTTGCGCTAAGATCCATGTCCACGGCCGTGCAAGATGCTTGGAGTTCCGCCGCGGTGAGTGGACTCGGAGATCACGGACCCGAGCGCCCCACGGCCGGGGCGTATCGCCGCGAGCATCTCCGGCGCGCTATAGCACAACGTTCAGCGTCCCTACGACAGCGCCGCCATCCCCAAGTCGCAGATTTTGGGGGCGCGTCCAGTGGCGGAGCCAGAAAGTTTCAAAGAGGGAGACTTAAAAAAGAGACATCTAAAGTCAACTACTATGATTATCGATATATTGTAAAATAGTTAAAATTCAAATTGTATGCAATATAAGTATATAACTATGAAAGGAGAAAAACGTACCATTCATTGCTTCAAAAGAGTTGACAGTTGATATTTACGAGTTTTCATGTTCTGAAAACGTTGTAAGATATCTTCTATGTCTATCTTTGCAAACACGTCTCGCTCAATGTAGCATACCATAAGATCATTCAACCAATCATCACTTATCTTATTATGCAAATCTGTCTTAATAATCTTCATTGCCGAAAAAGCCCTTGCAACTGTAGTTGTCCCCATAGGTAAAATTAGTGCCAATTCAATCAGTCTATAGACCAATGGATAAACCAGGTGCTTCTTTGCTTGAACCATCTTTACAGGGAAACTAGCAAGATCCTCATTACTTTAAAATTCATCTCTTGATTCTTTTCTTATGTCATCAACAAATAAGTGAAGTTATTCTTCCAAAACAACACGGTCATATGCCGAAAAAACGTCCAAATATATTTCTGAAAGTCGCATAAACTTGCTATGATCAAAATTTGCAAATGAATCTCTCGGATCTAGACAAGCAATACATCTCAAAAGTTTTTTGCTAAATTTGGCGGGGTGGGCTCACCACCTACGCTCACTTTATGGGCGCCCGTCAGTGCATAGTCTTGGGCACACGACCAGGAGCTAGCGCATCAGCGATGGCGCCTCGGCGTTCAGAGGGGATTTTTTTTTAAAAAAATGATATATTTTTAAATAATTTTATTAAAATAATACCTTGAAAATTTACAAAAATATGTCTTAGTTTCTAAATAAAATGGTGATAGAAGATCTGTCACCAATTCATTTGATGACAAAAGCTCTATCGTTGATTAAATTGGCCAATGTCTCTTTTGTCGCTGATTCAATTGGCCGAATAATTATTTTGTCGTGGATTCATTCGATCGATAGGTTGAGGTTTTTGTCACCAATTCATTTAACGACAGAAGCTCTGTCACGATTAGATTGGCCAATGTCTGTTTTGTCGCTGATTGAATTGACCAATGAATTATTTTGTCACGGATTCATTTGATCGATAGGTTGAGATTTCTGTTGCTAATTCATTTGACAATATATGTACACTTTTGTAAAAAAATTGTAAAAAAATTCAAGGTATTTTTTTAAAATATATTATTTAAAAGAAATCTCCTGGTGGGCGTGCTCCATCACGACGAACGTGGCGCATCTGTCTATGTTTTTTTTAAAACGATAACGGTAGGCCCTGCAGCATATACGATAAAAAAAAAAAAAAAGTTTATGCACAAAAAGAAAAAAAAGGTAAAGTTACAACCCTAACAAGGAGAGAGAACTCAAGATATTGTGTCTAGTCAGTCAAATAATTTTTATCTATGTTACAGAGCTAGTTTATTTTTAAATAATCTTTTTCAGTTTAATACACACTTGAAGCAACTATATCTATCTATTTATCCTATATATGGAGTATTGGGCATTGCTTGGCATGCATACTGTGCTGTGCAGCATAGACTTAAGCTCTATTTGGGAAGTTTAAAACCAGTTTCAACTTTTGAAAAGCTAGTAAACCCTCCAAATGGGTCAATTTTTAATCAGTTTTTGGCATAAGCTAGCAGTCACATAAAACTAGCAAAAGCTAAAAGTAGAATGGGATATGTTTTTATAGCTTATTGTAGAGAGAAATTAGCGGTTTGTTAAATGACCTTTTGTAAAAAATTACAGCTATTTTTCAACCTAAAAAGTCAAATAGCAGCTTTTCAGAAAAACTACATCCCTTAACATAAAAAGTTTTGAATTTTTTTGTGGCCCCACAAGTAGTAAAATAAAAGGTGTTTCAAAAATGCCATCGCAGCGCCACAACGAGACACACACACCGTTAACCAACATTTACCTATATGTGCAAATTTGAAGTACGGCGATTGGAATAGCAATATTTTATCATCTCTTCTCCTTTTTCGCATTCTATTTCGATAACCACTTCAAAAAAAATCCTCAACTAACAACAACATATTAATGACATTTATAAATACCTTTTTGGGATGGTAAAGATTTCTGTTCCTAATTAGATTCCATAACGCAGCACAACAACAACAAAATGGCCACCAGAAAAGATCTAGCGTCTCTAATGCAACCATCTATTTCTCTTAGGACCAAAAAAAATCCTCAGACCAAAAAAGAAAAAAAAGAACACCGGATGATCGACAGCAGTGAGGAAGCTGGTCGAGGGGATCACCGACCATGCAGCTATAACTGCTAAGACTTTGAGTAACTCTTCAGCCGATCAACTGACATGCCCAACTGGGCAAATATCCATAAAGATCAGAGGGCCTCAAACCAAAAGAGAGTAAGTAGCAACTGAAAATGCATTAGCAGAATATGTACCAGACACACAGTTGTGCATGATCTAGATTTACAATCACACATTAGCAGAATAGGTACATGGTGATGGAAACATCTGGCATCAACAAACAAAACATTGCATAGTAACACACACAATAAATCACCAAACACATTTGCTACAGGCTCCCATCACCCAACCAACAGACAAGCCAGATATGTACCAACCACAACCAGGGCTACCAAACCATGTCAACATGCATGTATTGTAAGATGCCAACCATCCCCAAGCCAAAAGTTCCAGGGCCATTTGGTCTCTGTTCTAGTTCTGCTTCTTATCTTTTGCTGGACCCCTGGGTATCTTGCTCAGGACCTTGGCGTCGAGGACCTCGTACTGCTTGCAGAGCTCAACGCACGCCTTCCCTGCGAAATGGTCCACCTTGTCCTGATACTTGTGGTACAGGATCGGCACCGTGTGGAGCATCAAGACCGCTGCTTGGCAAACTCATGCTGATCAGTTGACTGGATTACTGGGAGTTTAAAGAATCACAGCAAGAGGGTTTAAAGAGCTGAAGGACTCATTACCAACGTATATCAGGGTCAGGAAATCACAGAGGCTCCCAATCTCGGAAAGAATCCACAGAGCAATGATCAACTGAAACATTGGAACGGCAATTAGTCAAACAGAATAAGTCATAAACTAGTAATTGTCAGTGAAAAGAAACTCAAAATTGTTTCTTTAAGTAGAAATATACGCCTAGAAACTTCTTCAGGTCATGCCCCAGAGCAATCTCCCGCAGCAAGCCAAGTGCTTGTTTGATGCCAGTACGCAGAGCTAGCGCAATGTTCACAGCAAGATCTTCAGATATCTGCACTTCAGGAATATCAGGCGGACTCCTGAAAGTGGAGTACTTGATGTCAATAAGCTGGGTCAAGCGTTAACCACAGAACAATCTGTATTTCTTCCTCACGTCTTGATAAAGATAGTGGCTTTGGACCACAAGAACAAGATGGCTAGGGCGCCAATCAGCACATGGGATACCAGAGAGAGGAGATGGTAATCAACAACTTCAAACAGAACCCATATGACAGTTGCACCACCTATCACTGCAGCAGAGATCTTCTTGTCTTTCCACAACAGCACATCAGCAGCTGCACAGAAAAATGCATGTTACAAAACAAATGTACAAAAATGGCATCACACCGGGATAACAGCTTATACCATGCAACTACGAATTGCAAGCTCATTTGCATAACTGAATACTGTAATGAGTAATTGTCTATACAAAGGATCATTTATCACGGGGCACAAGGTAGTGTCAAGTTATCAGGTACTATGAATTAAGGCCTCTATATCCTTACCTCACACTCTTAACTTAAAATTTGCAGATTCATCAAACCATTTTCACCTGTTAGTTCTAGATATTCAGGATGTTGAAATTTTACACACATATGATAAATACAGCGAAAACAAATAAGTGAATCATGATGCATATCTGCCAAATTCTTAAATCCTTTAATTGCGTTAATCTTTTCTGTGCAAATATTACAGAAGAACTTTTCCAACACAACTGATTTAAGTATGTCGGATATTGAATCATGTACAAAAGTCCTTTTGTTCTTCAGGTTTGTACGAAACAATTTACACTCCACAAAAATAATGAGCTTTGTGGTTCTTATGTTACTCGGGACATTCGGAATGGTCACATTCAATTGACCCGCTTAAATTAGAAAACCAATCATCATGTTAACAAAAAAAGAGTGCAATTTTTTTATTTGAAGCTTTCTTACACTACTTTTTGTCAAAAGTCAACATTGTAATCTAATCTTAACGACATGTGTGATCCAGAAAGATATTGAGCTTTCTGCTACATGTGCTTCAGTTCTTGCCTTATAGACGGCTGGATAATTCTAAGAACAAACTGAAATAGAAGCGATCAGTGGGTGTGTTAGGGGCCTGCTATAAGTTCCCCCTTCCACTTTAAAAGTTAAAGAATGACATCACTATTCTTTTGGATTGACAAGCATATTTAGGCCCTGTTTGGAAGCATAATTTTTCAAAACAATAGTTTTGATATACTATGGTTTACAATTATTTTGTTATGAATACCATGGTTTTACCAAACTCCTTTGAAACTATGGTATTCCTTGGAACTACTAATTGTTTGGATACAACATCACAAACTATGGTATTTAAGTGGAAATAGGCGAGAAGCTAGCCAAAATCATAAAAACTTTGTTGGAGTGGAGTTTCAAATACTCCAAAAATATCATGGTATCTACCAAACCATAGTTTTTAATACAGAGTTTTTGAAATGATAACCAAACACTTTATGGTACAAAATACCACGGTATTTTTAGAAACCATGGTATTACCTAGAAACTATGAAAATACATTGCTTCCAAACAGAGCCTTAGTGTTTTCTTGTTTATGAACAGAGACCACAAAGCTGATTGACAACCGAATGTTAATTAAATTCGAGTAGAATCCCCAATCCCCTCGATCCACCTAGGTGGAAACGATATATTCGTGATCTCAGGTGGTAATCTACTATAATATCATTCACCACTGGTTTGCCAAAAGCATCCTATATGTTTATTATAAGCTTTTGAGCGGTAAATGGGTAATACAGAGTTTGACTAGATAAAGTAGTGAGACCACTAAAGTTACTGTATTAAGCATGCAAATCGTACACCATTCTCCAATGCTTTTATCCACAATCAAGATCTGCAGAAGACGCAAAATCTCAGCATTCAAGGAAGCCAACAAGTCTAGCTCTGTGTTAACTATATGATCAAGCACATAAATCAAAATAATTATTAGAAAAGACAATTGAAGATTTTCTGTCCGCCAACATAGAAGAAACGTTTGCGATCCTCACATGACATTAGCACCCCCAAGAAGAATGAAAAAAAGGTATGTCGTAAGGGACTAATTAATAATTAGCAGTGCCAATTTTGCTCTTTGACCAACCATCTAAGTATCTACCGATCCAAACCTACCCTTGTTTTCTCCCGAAAATAACATCACAAGAACTCAGCTAACTCGCTTCCCACTTCCTTTAGCTACTAATAGTCGAACACCAACAATTGAAGGTCTGAAGTTACTGAATTACTCCACTAAAGAATTCAAGAACGACACCAGTGCAATTCATATCATTTCAAGAATCCTATATGAATTGCTGCTAAACAAACAACGCAAAATTCCGGTCCGAACAAGCAATTAACTAACCAAAACGAAACATGAACGCAAGGAAACGGGAAAAAAAGTATACTTTACCACCGCCGAGAGCCTTGTGCACGGACTTGTCCTCCCAAAAAGCTAAACCCCATGACCTCGCCGCCGCCAGCGACGCCCTCTCCGCCGAGGCACCGTCAGCCGGCGGAGCTACCGTCTCCTCCGCGGGTTCAACCATGGGCGAGCAAAAGCTTCGCCGCAGGGTCGATCACCAGGAGCAATTGGTGTGTTGCTTTCTCTTCTTCCTAAGGCTTCTGTTTTGGACGGATGTCGCTGTTTTCTAACAGAAAAGAGGAGGAATTTGATGATTTGTCCGGTTTTCATTAGTGCAATTCATAATTTGTTCCGTATGTCTCATCAATATCATGGGGCAATCATCGATGAAACAAGTAAATGAGAGTAAATTATTGGTTTTTTTTTTGTTCTCTTGGGCCATGACCGTGTGAGTCACATGACGCATAGGGACCTTTTGAGTTTTGACAGAGGAAAAAAACAAGACTAAATTTTACGAAAGTATAGGTTTTCCTGTAAACTATCGAAAAGTTACAGCTCTAGTACAGGAAGAAATTATTTTTATGTTTCTGTATTTCATCGAATATGGAGTTCATCAAATAGAGAATCATGAAAATGATCTTGTTTCTACACAAGATTAGAGTGAATAAATTAGAGCATAACAACTTTGAGCGAACTGTGGATAAAATTGAATTTTGACTTTGAAATCCGTCAACATTAGATAAGAAAAGGGATGAAAGTGCAATAAAAGTTCATACTTTAAGAGCGATCCTAATAAGATATATATAAGCCGTGTCTTAAAACATCTCGAATGTTAAAATATTCAATTAAAAATCTATAGCTGGTTGTGTCTTGTAAATATCGTTGCGAGAAATATCTAAGGAGAAGAAAATTTCTAACAACAAATACTAATCATAAAAGTTCTTCTAAGAGAGGAAGAAAAAATATAAATCACATACGAGTTTTTAATACAAACCGTCTGTGATAACGTATTATCACATACGGTCTTTATCAAAAACCATTTGTGATAGCGTATTATCATATACGATTTTTGATACAAACAGTCTTTGATAGCGTTTTATCACAGACAATCTTTATAAAAATAAAAAAAGTCTGCGATAGTTGTTTCACAGACGGTTGATGCGCCGTATTATCACTGACACATGCTTGCAGATGGTTTAAAAAATTATATGCGATGACGTTTTGAACCGTCTATGATAGCATTTTCCATAGTAGTGTGAATTAGTTCTCACAATTATCTTTGAATGTTCTTCAAAGATAGCAACATTTTAACACCACAAATTCGTTTAATTCAGATACCTAAACTACTTTTAAACCATACATCAAATCTATACTTGTGATTTTCATCCAAATTTAGTGAGAATATTTATAGTTCTCTCAATTTTTTAATTTTAGTGAGAATATTTATAGTTTTCTCAATTTTTAATGATATTAATTGCCGTCTTTTTTTCATTTTGTTGCACATATTGATTACAATTATTATGCGTATTGATTAGCGATGCTGCATCGACATGTCGATAGAGAGCTTCCATCGAACACCCGATTCCTAATCTTTCCTAGTTACTCAGAGGTTAGGATCGAATTAATTGTAGACATTTGGTAGTCTTTATATGCTCCACACTTCAGCTAATGATGTATTTGAATGATCTACTCGACATACTCTCAGCTTCATGAATTCTAAAACCCACAGCACTTAGACTATTGCACTGAATCAAACACAATGGTACACGGCTTATACCCATGCGTGAATCAATTAATGGATATACAGGCTGACGTAAGTAGTTTATCATCAGGTATTATGGGCATACGTTAACGCACGGCCATGCATGAATCATGAATGGCAGCATGGGACACTGCACGATGGTTTCTCCAATTTGATCACAACCAGACGCGCTGCAGGCAGCTCTGGTTGCGGATCGCCATGTCGGCGACGCCGATCGTCGCGGTGCAGTTCATCTCCAGCACGACGTTCCGGTGCACCACGCCAAGCACCGCCACGCGCCCGCGCACCCGCGTGGCCGTGGTCACCGCGATCGCCCCAGCCGCCACGTCGCCGAGGAACCCGGGTCCCCAGCATCGCCGCGACGGCGACTTCCACCGTCACGTTCAGCCGCACCGTGCGCCGGGGCGCGCCGTGCCAGGGGCCCGCGGGCGCCCACCCGCCGCTCGCGGTAGTACACCGACGTCTCGCTCCGCCGGTACCGCAGCGACGCCGCGTTCGGGTTCTTGACCGACACGTCTGCCACCACCGTCAGGTTCGGCGAGAAAGACGAGGACGACGGCGGCGAGCCCAGGGCCGCGTCGAACTCCTTCAGGGCGATGGCGTTCATCGTCATCACGGGCTCGCGCACGCGGTAGATGGTCAGCGTCACGGCGATCACGATCGCGGCGACCAACACGGCAGCAATGACGGACACGAGGAGCAAGTGGCGCAGGGCCGGGGTTTCACCGTATTGGTGTCCATGGAGCGCCTGGAGGCGAACTGAGGACGTGGTGGTTGGAGGAGAGGTAGGAGAGTGGTGCAGGTGAAGCGTAGTGTAGAGAGCAAGCAAATTAAGGGTGTGGTAAGTAGTAAGTGGTTTGGTCATGGAGGTTGATGTGGGCTTAATTGATATTGAGGATTTGAGGGTGAAAGGTTGTTGATTTCGTATGATTTTTTTTTTTGCAAAAGCTAGGAGCTTTTATTATCACTGAAATAGATATAGGTTATGTTTAGACCCATTAGCACTAACGGTTAGCTGCTAAAATTAGCTAAAATGGATCCAAATAGGCTAGCTAATAGCCTAACTAATAGTTAGCCAACAACCTTGACTAATAGTTATCTTATTAACGGTTCTCCCACTAATTTCAGATAATGGATGGTCACCACAGTAGATCCATTTCCTCCACACTAATTAATGCAAGGATATAATGGACATTTACACCCACAACCAAATTTTCAATCACCCATTAGCTAGTAGATCCAAACAGCCCTTAACTAATAATTAGCCGACTAACTATTAGAGCTAATGGATCCAAACAGACCTATAGAAGTACATTTCTCAAATTAGACAACTTCATAAGGAATAATGTGCTTGGTTATTAGCGAGTGCACCTTTATCAACTCCTAGATCCATGCTTTGCATATAAATGAGCTGCCTCAATAACAGGTTTCACAAAAGCAAATAATCCTCTCCATTTGTCGATTACGATGCAATTCATGTCTAGAAGCGGGCCGTTCCAAAGATTTTGGGGGCGGAAAGCTAAATCAAGTGGTCTTTTATTGACTACCATAATTATTACGGATAAAATATCGAATGCTTTCATATATAATAAACTTGGTAGAGAACAAGTCACAACCAAAGATAGTTTAAACATAATCAAACTCATGTACTATTAAACTAAATTGAGCTCTAACCTCCAAGATGCACCTTCAAGCCCACAGCGCCACATTGCCATCACTACCATAATGCTGCGATAAAGCCAATCTCACCAACTCCTACAAATTTAAATGGGCAAGTTAAAGTTCCTTCTAACACTCTTGATGCAAAGTCATCAATAATAGTATCAATATCAATTTGATCCAATTTATCCTTCTCAATGCATAAAGTTGCCATACCATTTAATCTTTCTTGTGACATTGATGACCTCAAGTAATTTTTTAATAATTTTAGCTTTGAAAAACAATATCATTTAAAGTCTCAGTATTCTCCGGTTCACCATTTACTTGATCCTCAACTGGTATTCTGTTACCATGGCCATAGAAGAACTTGAATTGACATTCAAAAATTTTTCATTGCTCCTTTTTGTGAGTTCATTATTTCTTGATCATGCTTCCTTTTCTTTCTTTTTTCACAACCAGATAAATATTTTCTAGTAGACATATTGTAGCAAGTGCCAACAGTAGTAAACACACAATTATGCAATAGTGAAGCGAAGAGATAAAATATAAAAGATCAACTACTCAACCGAGCTGGCGTCTGGCGAGCTCCTCCATATCATCAAACTTACTCAGTTACTCCATGTCTCCATGCTCCAGGTCTCTGTAGAAGCACAATGCAGACTGTATCACAGAGAGACAGTATCACAGTAGCACTAGAGAATTTTTCCATGGTTTAATATTGATATATTAGCAGCTAAACGCCTAAACAGAGGAGATCATCAACCTAGCTTTCCAGTCTAACACCGTAACACGGTTACACGGTGACATGATCATTCAATGATCTTTACTTCAGAAGTTCAGAATCAAAACGGAACTATCTAAAGCTAATAGACTTTTCACGTGCATGTCCTTTGATACAATCATACAAATACAATTCTTCTTTTGAGACTGAAAGTGAGTAAACTTTACATCTAATTTACACAACTTTATGACAAATGACAAATGACTAAATGAGGCAAATGAGACTGAAAGTCAGAAAGTGAGTAAGTTGGTGACTTGGTGTATTGACTGACCTGACCAGAGCAATTTTCGAAACTTCGACGGAGCCCGGGCCGGCGGCCGGCGGGGAGTGCACCCTCGACCCTGACGAGACGTCGAGACGGCGGCGGAGTCGCGGAGATGGCTGATGGGCTGATGGTGGACACTGGACAGACAGGCGCGTCTGCGGCTCTGCGCGAAGGCGGAGCGTCTCGGCTCTAAATTCTGATCGGCAGCCAGTGAGCGTGAGCCAGAGAAAATGAGAAAATGAAACGTCGGTCACTACTCACTAGACTAGCAAATACGAAACGTCAGCTCACTAGACTAGCTACTCCTACTCCCTCCATGCTGAGTCCAGACCTTTGCATGCTGGCATGCTGCATGCAACGCTAATTAAGGTAAGGAACGCTCAACGCTATTTAATTAAGGGATGGAGGAGTTAGTATTAAAAAAACAGCTACACTAAAATTTGTGAAAAAAACTATATGGGCGAGGCCCTCCTAGATTAGGGGCCTGGGCCGCTTCCCCCCCCTTTTTCTTTGGGCCGGCCCTGTCTAGAAGAGAAAATTACAAGTACCTTTCACCAAAGCACTTCCACCTTGTGGGGTACATTCACGTGGCAAAGCTTCTTCCAAATAGGATTTAGCGACCCTAACAAAGTCGAAGAAGCAAGTGATACGAACATTGTAGTTGCCATGTTTCTCCAGTGCCCAGGCCCCGGCATCCTCCTACAACTAACCAAGTGGAACACGCAGAATTGCACGAACGTCCGGCGTAAAAAAAAAAAACCTCTCAATCACAAGCACATCCCACGAGTTACCTTCAGCAGAAAAAAAAATCACTAACTTCTTGTTAGAGTTAGGCGTCGTGTCGGGCGGACCGTACGAGGCCTATCGTGCCGATGTCCGAATAGTGCCGGGCATGACGGCCCGTCGTCCCGCCATGGCGTGCGGGCGGCCGACTCACTGCCAGTGAGCCTAAGCACGACCCATTTGCGCCGTGCCTACTTTGTCGTGGCTTGGCCGGGCCGATCCATTTGCGATGTTGTGGCGAGAAAAAGGAACCAGAGACACATAAAATTAAGACAGTGGACACATATATTATAGAAAAAAGAACTAAAATTTATTTATTTTTAGAATGAGGGGATGTACTGAACATGAACGAGAGAGAGGGCAACGAGAGAGTGAAGCAGTGAGACAATCGAGATTGAGAGAGATAGATGAGTGAGGGAGAAATTGAGAGATGGGTGAGAGGCGGCCGTCTTTCTCGGAATGTCGGCGGTGGCGTTCATACTGTTGAGTATGTCCATAACGCTCATGCTTTGTGGGTCGGTGATCTTCATACTGAGCTTCTTCCTCTTGCCCTGAGTCATCGGACCCGATATAGCCCATGCTATAGTGTCGTGTTGAGCCGTGCCACCCATCGTGCCTAGTTCCCAGGCCCAGCACGGCCCGTGGTATAGTATCACGCCGGCCCAACACGACCCACATCGTGTCGGGTCAGGCTTCGGACTGTGTCGTGCTCGCGTGCCTCAGGCCATCCCAAAAGAGCCCGGCCCGAGTGCCCACCTCTACTTCTTGTACAGAAGCTGGCATATTTGCCCGAGAGGTTTAGTCTCTATCTGATATAGCTTCAATTTTAGTTTCTTCCCCTTGAAAGCTAGAAGCTGTCCAAAACAGTAGGCTTTTTATAGCAGAAAGTCCACTAGGGGTAGCTTTCCATAGCTTTGGAGATCTGGGTTTCGATTTTACCCAAAATTTGACTACAAATTACCTACCTTGTACCACTACCAGGTATAAAAGCCTTAGCTCCCTCCCTCTCCCTCTCTCTCCCTCCATCCTCCCACCTGGACCGACTAAGCGGTGGCACTAGAGTTTGCGTGCCAGCGCCACCTTAGTTTCCACCCCCTACTTTGGTTCTGCCTCTAGCCACCTCAGATTCGGCGTCTGGATCGCTTCCTCCGAGCACCACCTCCTCCTGTAGATCTCATGGTTGCCCCTCTACTAGCCGAGCTCACCATCGTTGTCGTCCTCCTGTGGCCTCCCCCTCCGCCGGCATAGCTCATCCGGCGCCGGCCTCTTCTCGCCAACTTCTCTCGATCCCTTGGCCGAGCTACATGCAGACATCTTCACACCATCGATTCCCCTCTCTGCTTGACGACCTCGGTTGTTGACTCTGCCCTCTGCTTGGATCCTATCACCAGCACCACCACCTTGTTTGGCTGGGTCACAATCTTAGCCCATCCATGTGGATGAACTGGAATGTTAGTTCAAATTTCTAGCACAGCCATGTTCAAATTTAAGTGATATATTAGAGGTGGGAGTATGTCTTGTCAAAGAATCAGAAAAGACTTCATACATATACATACATACATATACACATATACATACATATACATACATATACATATACACATATACATACATATATGTATGAGACATACATACATATATACATATACACATATACATACATATACATACATACATATACATATATATACATATATACATATATACATATTTACATATATATATATATATATACAGATATATACATACATATACGTATATACGTATATATACATACATATACGTATATATATACATACATATAATATATATATATACATATATATATATATATGGGAACATATCTAGTGCTAAAAGGTGATTTGGTGCTAACATGCTAAAATCTAATCTGGACTCTTGGATCAAGTTTTAAAGGTTGAGATTTAACTAACCGATGTGTGAAAGCATTCCTTTGTTTGCCACCTCGAAACGACCAATTGTCATAAATGCTTTCACACATAGTTGGTTAGTTAAATCTCAACCTTTAAAACTTAATCCAAGATCTATAGATTAGATTTTTAGCATGTTAGCATAAAATCACTTTTAGCACTAGATATATATATATATATATATATATATATATATATATATATATATATATATATATATATATATATATATATATATATATATATATATATATATATCCATGCCTATGACCTAATTAGTCCTATGTGTATGCTTATACGCACAACCTTCCTCTAAAACAAACAAATGAACGAATAAATAAAAATATACAAGCACTACAGAATCCAGATGCATGAACACCTTCGTCTTGTAACCACTCACTGGATATTCTGGATGTCAACCTCAGCAAATGCATTAGCTTCGCACAGTCACTTATCACCTGAATGTATCTTGTTTTCCCTAGTGATCTGATTGAATACATCGACGTGTTGCCCGTACTCACTGGATATTCTGGATGTCAACCTCAGCAAATGCATTGGCTTCGCACAGTCACTTATTGAAACACCCCGGAAAAAGTTCAAAATTATTCATTTGAATTTTATTTGAATTTTCTGGATTTTACTTGATTTTATTCAACCCCTGTTTGCAAAATCTCTTTTTTGGGAAAGATGGTCCGAATTCCCGTTTTCCTTATTTCATTCCAGCCTTTTTCCCTGATTCCGGCTTGGCCCGGCCCAAACCATTTTCCCCGCGTGGCCCATTCTTTTCCCTCGGCCTGTTTCCCTCCCGCTCCGGCCCGTCTTGGCCAACTCCCGCGCAGCCCACCTTCCGCTGGCAGCTCCCTTCCCTTTCGCCGGTCGGTTTCCCCACGCTCGCCGCCCCGCTTCCCAGCGCGTCGCTTGGCCAGCACCTCGAACACGTGTCGTCTCCCTCTTTTAACCGTTGACCTTGGCTCGCCGTCCCATCACTAGACACTAGTGCAGGAGTGCTGAGCAGGCGCCATCCCATCGCCTTCGCATAAAGTCGTTGCTGGCACCGCTCCTTCTGTGGCCGCTTTCACCACCCAGCCCAGCGCCTCAAGCTTCCCCCTCGCCGCTTTCGGTCATCGTTGTACTCATGACGCCCACGTCGTTTTCCCATCGTTGTCGGCTATAAAAGCTTCCTCCCCAAACCCATTCTCTCCACCCCTGAAGTCACCACATCTTCCTCTCCCGTTTTCACTAAGTCTTCCAAGCCGCCGAGCCTTCTTTCCGCCGTTTCATTTGCGCCTTCTCCGTCCGTGACTCCCTCGGCGCCATGTTGCTCCACTTGGCGCCTTGAGCCCACCCGTCGAGCCTCCCTTGACATCGCTAGCAGGATCACTTGCCGGCAGCGCCCCTAGGCCCTGGGTCGGCTCAAATTATGGTGGTGCGGACCGACCTAAGCCTAGCCTCGCCAGATGGGTCATGAGCTTTGAACCTTCTTGTTTGCTTTGGCAGGCAAAGCTTGGCCCATGGGTAATGGTAGTGGGTCTTCAACAGGCTTGCTAAGGCCCTGAAGGCCCTGATGATGTGATCCTTTGCATCTTGACCCGATTTCAAGTTTTGGTTTTTAATTTTATTTTAGGATTTAAAATTTATTTAAAAATCCAAAAATTGATTAAAATCAGAAAAATTCCCAAAAATCCCAGAAAAATTCAAAAAATTCCCAAAAATCCAAAAATAGCCAAAAATACATGTTCTTGACCAGTTCAAGCCGCTGAATCCAAAAATGACCTCTGTTCTGCCAAACCAAGTACAAAAAATTCCCGAAATAACCTTGAACCCGATTCCGACTATTTTCTCTCTCTGTTTTCCTTTTTCGTTTCTCTTTCTTTTGTTTTTTCCGTTTGTTTATTGGTTGCATTTTCTCGCGCTAGATCCGACGTTGGAGCCACCATCGGCACGAATCCCGGAGCAGGAGCAGTTCTCGTAGCTGTGATAGAAGCCGGAGCTAACCAGATACGACTTCGACTACTTCTCCCTAGGTGAACCTCTAACATCGCAAGGCAAGCCACACTCCTTGAACATGTTGGACCCAGTTCCATTACAGTATTACGTATATAATTTATGTACTGCATTATTTTCTTGTATTTTAGAAAACTAGAAAAGGTGGTAGTTTCGAATGACATGATTAGATACAACCCAATGTTAAACCGTTGCTATGCCTTAATTCCTTTTTAAACATAGGCTATAAAATATTGAACCAACTTAGAATAGCGATAAATATAATTTTCACCTTTAGTTAAAATTGCTCAAAATCTCCGAGAGTTGACTCGGGTGATGTTTCATAAAATTACTACGGTTTGGGGGCGGCATTGAGCGGACCACGGGAGTTGAATCTTGGCCCAACCCCAACAGATGATGAAGCCGGTTATGGTGTGGTGGTGGTATGCAATGGTACCAATGGTTTATGGTATGTCATTGGTTGAATCTTTGGCATTTAGGAGTGATGTCTTGGGCAAAATAAATAACAGTTCCGCTCAACCACAAGTTGGGCGATCGATACTGATTGACTGTTCCAACATAGCTTCGATTACATTATACTTCCCTTTGGAATACCTATAGGAAGAAGCTACCATTCGGGAGAATGGTCATGGCTTGAAAAGCAAGGGTGGAAACGGGAATGGAGTGGCCATTCGCAGGTTCTCCTGTGATAGGTATCCACAGTATGACGGATCGCGTCTCGCTTTGGCGATGGGTCTGGAGCTGTGGATCCAAGTAACCTACTGGGTAGGGGCTAAAGAAGGGAAGTTCAACAAAAGGCTATGATTCATCTTGGTTTGGCCGCATGCATTGAAGTTGCATGTTGTTCTCAAGTGGCATAACGACCGTAGAAATCTTATGGGTAAAGCTGAGCACCTATGTAGAGTGATATTAATGGTATTGAATCTGACGTGCTTAGGTTAAAAGAAAGTGAGAGTTAATTTAGGGTAATTCACGTAACTTCATACTGTAGCTTTCATAAATAGAATTTGTCGTAAATGTGAACTTTGCAAATAGCCCCCCTGATATATTGCTATTTATGGTTTGTGTTTCAAATGTAAAATAAAATTAATGTTTACAACTTGCATCCACAATACTTAGAACTCATGCCTACCTTTGTTTACCTCGCATGTAATATTCAGAATTTTCGTGTGGTTTGTTGAGTATGGTTGTGTACTTACTCTTGCTCCTAACCTCTGTAGGGACCCGAATTCACCAATTGAATCCTTTGTGTTTTCTGCACTATTCCCGGATCAGCAGCTAGTGCACCCACAACAACATCGGTAAGCATCATATCATACCTAGCGATAAGAATAATAAGACTTCATTTATTGAATATAACTAGTGTATGATCTTATGATCACTTACATTATTCAGACCACATAGGCTAGACTTAAACAAATCTGTGGAAAGTATAGCAAAAGATGTAGATGTCCCATCAAGACACACCTGGCGTAACGGAAGGATTGGCCTAGTGACTCGTGTCCACATGAAAGTCCTCCTCCAATATCGGCGATGATTCCTCCACTGTTGTTGGTTGTTTAAGCAAGGGTGAGTATAACAACACGTACTCAACAAGTTGTGCACATAATGCATTTCTACCATAACTATATGCAAGGTTTATTCCAAAGGAATGGCTAAGGGTTTACTTGCAGTAAAGCAGCATTTAAGAACACATACAATACATAGATTGGAAAGACAGTAAAACAAATAATAACAATAATAGATTCAATGATTCTCAAGTAAAATCAAGTTTCCATCCTAAGTCAAATTCCTTTATCCATATGGCATCCTGCCATCCCCTTTCAGTTGTTCATTTTATCAAACTAACCCTTGACTGTAATCCCCAAGCTTTGCTCAATACCGTGAGCACGGCTATCCGAATAGTTTGTACACTCTGTAGAGGTTATGCACTTTACCCACATGATACAACCATGCACCACAGTAGAATGATTATAACAAAGCCTTTACAATGCATCCCTTAACCCAATGCTACTTTGAGGTTTCAACACTGAAGGGTTACACCACCACAAGGGGCTCCCTCTTGCGCCATGTGAGTTTCCTCCATACACCCGGACTCACACCACCACGATAGCACTCAAGCTAAGACTTTGCAAATTAAGTCGGCTAAGGCGCCCATAACAGAACATGTGGTTGCATGATTGACTTAGGTCAAAAGCTGCAAGGTTAAGTCCTTAGGATTGAATAAAGCAAGACTTGCACATACTCTCGGCTCCTTGAGCCCACCTCACACTTGCCCTTCCCTTACCACTTGCTTCAATCTAAAATGATTAACCCCTGTTGGTTACCAAGCACCACGTGCTACTCACAAATCAACATCATTGTGTGACCTCCCCACACGACAACTCAATCTCTTTGTGTGACCACACATGGCACACAATTTAATATCATTGTTCCATATTCCATTAGTCAAGATTAATAATCAACATTTCATGAACATGTGATGACGTAGCATGGCTAAGCAATTCTAATTCGATCTAACCATCCATATTGATTTCATTATTAATCAACTATAGTGAACCAACCTAAGGTGACAAGTGGGTTATGGCATACAAATAACAAGGTAGGGTGTAATTCAAAGGGTACATTAGCTAATCCCAAATTTAGGTTGAAATCATTTATACACATAAAATAACATGCAATAAAGTAAATCAAAATAGCAACTAATCTAGCTTATGGGTGCAACATGATCAAAGCACAACTTGCCTTGGTTAAGTTCCTGGTCTTGCTCTGAAATTTGTTCTTGAGTTGCCAATTCCTCCTCCGAAGTCTCGCACAATTCAACGTCTACGCTAATCGAGAAGAAATAGCAAATAAACACCAAAACCAAAGAACAAACAAACTCTCAAAAATCCAACAAAGATCACCATTGGATAGATATCAATTTTACAAATTTTAGGAATTTGAATCACCTCAATCGGAGTTCAGTATGAGGAGAAGCGAGCCCTCGGAAAATTCAAATTCTGAAAAATCCTAAAATTGGAAAATCCGAATTAACCGAATTATTTTTATAAAGAAAAATCGCTTTTATGGCATCACCTGACGTCGGCATGGCGCCGGGTCAAGATCTGATCGACGCGGGCAAAATCTACCGCCTAAACCCTATCCAACATGCTATTTATCCGTCATTGGCGACACTCTTACCACCGATTCAAATCGGACGGTGAACATCTACCAAAGTACTTTACTATTCATCGGCTCATGGCCCAATCGTGACGCTCATCTACTATCGACGATCACCATTTATCCGAACAAAACCCTATTGACCTAATTGGCGTGGCCGATCCACGATCGCCGATCTTAATCTAATGGTGGAAAACTTACGGCGGTTCTCTCGGTTTCGAGGCGGCGTGGCTCACTTTTGGCGCTCGATGAAGATCTAATGGGGCAATGCTCGAGTTCAGCGATGTCGGCAGGCGGCGTAGCTCCACCGGAGTTGAAGAAGACAACCCTTCCGACCGGCGTTTTGGCGTGCTCGGCGACGAAGAAATGAAGGCAACAACCGCCTTGATCGCGACGAACTTCGGGCGGCGGGCTGCGGAAGAATCTCCGGCGGCGGCAAAAACTCCTCGGCAAGGTTTGGCGAACTCGGCGACGGCTAGCGCGGGCTCCAGGCTTCTCGGTGGCCGCGGCGACGAGAAAAGACCATTTGGATCTGGCGAACTTGCTTCAGGGTTCAAGCCCTTAAATACCCTCGGTATCTTGCGCAAACTAGAAAGCTTGGCGGCGGCGGCGAGTTCTCCTCGGATCTGGCATGGGCGCTGAGTTTGAATCGGAGGCGACAACGGCGGCGTCGCGATCTTGATCCGACGGCTCGGATAAACGAGGGTTTCGAATCGGTATGGCGTGATGTGGGCCTTACGATGAAGATCCGACTCACCGTGACTTAGGGTTTTATGGTAGCGCAATTTGATGAAGCCGGTTGGATGCCGATCAACGGTCGCATTAATTCTCCGAAACCACCGGTAGGTTGGTAAGCAGCAGCGCCGCGATAATGGGCTTGGCCCGTACATCGTTTACAAAAGTTTTTCCGTGATTTTGATTTAAAATAATTTAAGAAAATAATTTGATTTATTTAGGGCAATGAAAATATCAGAAAAATTCCAAGAAAAATCTCAAAAATACTTTGAGACATTCTGGACTTAAATAAAATATTTTTTGGTAAAATTTATTTTAAACTTTTCTTTTTATAATTATTTCTTGACAAAAGGTAATATACTTTAATTGAGAATAATTCAAATAAATCTCAGAAAAATCCAAATAAATCGGTAAATTCACAAAAATCATAAATTGCAATAAAATAATATTAAATAAACAAAAAGCCAAAATTTGGGATGTTACACCCAGATTTCCAAGAAGGCCATGGATTCAAGACCGTAGTAGATGGCGATGATATTTGGTTTTGAAGGACTTGATCTATCTGCTTAAGTCTTTCACTGTGGGTGTTACAGTAATGTATTGATTCATGTTGCACCTTTTTGTAAAACTCATTGTTAGGCCCTTATCTCTTCTATAAAATATTAGCATTTGCTTTTATGTTTAGCGATGTACACTTAGTTACCTCATGTACTAAAATTCTAGATAGCTATGAAAGTATTTATACACACTCCTTTTAAAGACGGTCCGTTACACTTATCACCTGAATGTATCTTGTTTTCCCTAGTGATCTGATTGAATACATCGATGTGATGCATGTTGCCCGTACAATTGAAATTTATATGCAAAACAAGAGTAACATGGTACATGGATGAACAGCCTTCGACATACACAAGTCCATGCCATGATTCATAACCAAATACACTCCATTTCTTAATACATGTTATTCTAACTTTGAAGTTTTATTTTTAAATACATATCATTCTACAATTTAGATACAACTTTTAACTATTTTTTCCTTTACATATTCCTACCATTTATTATTCCCAATATTATTTATTATTGTGGAATAGAGTCCCTAATTCATTATTCCCAATAAAGTAACACACACCATTAAACAAAAACAATAAGCTAATGAAAGAGGCCGATTTGATCATTTCTACATATATCTTGGTTAAAATGCAAAATTCTAAAATATCATCTATTCAAAAACGATAAGAGTATGTAAAATATACAGCTAGAGATCAGGTACAAATAAACCACTACTCAAGAGTTTTGCTGTTCTTTCCAGTGGATATACAGACGGCTTTAATGCAGATAAAGCCTGAAGCTTTGAACGGAGAATAATAGGAGACACGGTGAACAGATCAACTGATCAGTCTGATCTTGAAGGAGCTCCGAGATTCACGTATAATATTCTCTATTACATAGCGCCTGGAAATGGCGTGAGCTCAGGGACTCCACGCGTCACCCTTGGCTTCTAAGTAAAAAACCCCTCGTTTCTCTAAATTACGGATAGGTCCTCAAAATTACAGATAGACCCTTCGCGATTTCTTGTGAGGGAAGATTTTTATTATTTTTCTCGTTCGGGTCCCTCGCGGTACTTCTGGAAAAAACCCGTTAAATTAAAATCGTGGATATGCCCTTTTCTAATTTTTTCGGGATAGCGGGACAAGTCCAAAAAGTAACAAATAGGTCCTCGCTTCCGTCTCTAGGTCCTTTCTCCGGTTTTCACGGAAAAAATATTTTAAATCATCGAGAAATATGTGTACAACTCAAAAAAGTTGTAATCACTAATAATTTTCGCCATTTTCCTCTAGACTATTTTCCCACTTCGTTTTCCACCTCGGTCTCCGATATTTCCCAAATAATTAAATCGATCTCTAACTCTCTATTTTTTTCCCGTAACTTCGGTTATTGCTTTGTTTTGAAGTATTCTCTATTACATAGCGCTGGAAATGGCGTGAGCTTAGGACTCCACGCGTCACCCTTGGCTTCTTTAAAAAACCCCTACGTTTCTCCAAATTACGGATAGGTCCCTCAAAATGCGGATAGACCCTTCGCGATTTCTTGTGAGGGAAGATTTTATTATTTTTTTTTTCGTTCGGGTCCCTCACAGGTACTTTACTGGAAAAAACCCCGTTAAATTAAAATCGTGGATATGCCCTTTTCTAATTTTTTTCGGGATAGGCAGACGAGGTCCAAAAGCGTAACAAATAGGTCCTCGCTCCTTCGTCTAGGTCCTTTCTCCGTTTTCACGGAAAAATATTTTACGTCATCGAAATATGTGTACAACTCAAAAAGTTGTAAGTCACTAATATTATACCTTATGCCTGGAAGTTTTGGAGACCATTGAGGCCATAAGGTATGTTTTTTCGAAAAGGCCCTCCAGAAAATCCAAAATTGCGAATAGATCCTTCCACGAATTATTTTGTAAAAAGAACTGCAAAAATTCTAAAATCGTGAACAGATCCTTTCACCGGCTATTTTGCAAAAAAGACTCCATAATTCCATAAATTCGATTTGGACGCCGGTTCTTTCGACCCGGAAGATCCGGAGTTAACTTAGAGAAAAACAAAATTGCATTTTTTACAAAAAAAATTCGGATCAAAATTTTTCACCGAATGCAGCCTCTCTATCTAGTTATTTCTATCCGTCAAAATTTCCAACAGCAACAGTCAACAGACGTTCAAATAACCATAGCAACGAGGTGACAAAAACTTAACATGATAACTTTACATCGACAAATGCCGATGCACTTACACACATTAAAATGAGTAAGGTGCAAACTACTGCGCGAATATTTTCACTTGAATGCAATTAACTGCCCATGCTATTATTACTTTTGCAGAAAGTAGGCTGAGACTTGAGACATACTAATACACAACAGAAGATGTTGAGACCGGTAGAGACCTACGATAAGATGGCAAATAAAAAGAAAACTACAGTAGTTACAACAATTTCAGCAACAAGAGCCCAATAAATACATCATCTGCCACCTATATCGCATCTCCCAATGTTCTGAGACCTCTTATGAAACAGTTGCTGGTTACACTGTCCCAGACGACATATCGCAGCCTATGATTTCAACATGAATAATGTACAAATCACATTCTCCTGTTCCTCTCCCTATTCCAATCTCCTGCTGAACCTAGAGACGAGGTCAATGTTGCTTTCCTAAGCTTCTGCTGATTCTCGTACTCCTTTTCAAGCCGTGCCTGCGACGACACCTGAGTTGGATGCCTTGCAGCACTGCCATGGGACTGTCTCGTATCGACCATAAGGCCCCTCTCGGGCCTGACAGGAGATGCACCATTTTCAATAGGAACAGACCACCTAATAGGCCCTTTCCCTGGGTTTTTTGTGCGTGCAGAATCATTCTTCGTGTCTACTTTTTTCTTGGTAGAGTGGTCGTTTCCGGTTCGAGTTGCATCACTATTCCGAGAGCCTGATGAGCTCTCGGTTGTACCTAATGGGGATGAGGGCTTGCGGGCCTTCATCACCTTCTCAGATGGCGACTTCGGCCACTTGATTGTCCCGTTGCTGTATCCTTGGGCACTCCATGCTTCAGTGCTTCTTCTGATATCACATAGGATCTCAGCAGCACGCAATATCTTTGGTGATGCTGCTCATGAATAGATCATATCGGCAACTCATCAAATTCTAAAACTTGAAAAAGGAGTAAACTGAACATGCGAGCCAAAGAAATAGTAATCAAGATCAATTATGAACCTGCAGTGCACCTAGGTCTAGCGACACAAAGAATCCGAAAGGCTTTTAGCCTTCATGAACTTGCATAACCCTAGATTTTAGCACAGGATGGCATATAAATAATATGATCAAAAAGTGATGCAGCACGAAATTTCTTTAGGTTATCATTATAATACTGAGATATGTTTGGCCACCAAAGATTCATTGTCTAGAGTACAACAGCAATCTCAGAGCAAGAATTTTCAGTCAATTAAAAATTGAATGTCTCAGCAACTTTAAATTTATCAGAGTAATTGTCATACAAGATTTATTCCTTAATAAACTGTGGCATACCTTGAGGTGTTTTTAGAAGAGAAAGTTCACTGCCCTGCTTCTGGAAGCTATCTACAGTCTCTCCATGGTCCAGGGGATGCAGTTGCTGCGGACCATGCTCGCTCCCCATTTTTCTTGAGCAAATAATTTGTCCAAGGGATCTGGAAGTTGATTCTGTGCAGCACAAATTAGATTGTTTGTCACATGAATCCATAATATATGACTTTGCCATATCCATTTCTTGAAGAAGATCATCAATTTTACAGACAGATGAATCCTCATAATCTAGAGCAGTGGGATTGCATCCAACCCTCACCCACTGCCACTGGGAGTTACTCCTACTAGACCCATGTTTACCAGAGTCAACACTTGGTCGATAACCCCAGCTTGTGGGTGTGACCAAGAAATGGTGGCATACTAGCTCCATGAATTGTCACGGAAGGCATAGAAGTCTTAACTGCAGCTGAGCTCTCACTTCCAGGTGATATAAAGAGAGTCAAGATCCTGTCCTTGGTAAAGTGTTAAACGGCTTAGGATATCCTTTGGACGATGAAGTGTAGCATCGCAGACCTCGATTTGTGAATAGTCCTGTGTAGTAGTATTAAAAACAAAAATCAAAATAGCTCCAAATTGCTTCAAGGCATTCTAATGGCAGAAAGGCATTATAATTTAACTTACCTTAATCAAGGAGGATGGTTTGTCACTACATTGGTCTTTGACGTCACAGCTCGAAGTGCTTGCTGAAGACAGCCTAGGGCTCAGGATGAAATTAGCATCCTTTCCATAACTACAGTCCATGTCAGACAGCATGGAAAAAGCTTTTCTGACAGAGACTAGGAGTTCATCTTTTGTGCGCAATACCTTCTTTCCCTTTTCTCTTCCTAAGCTGGAATATTTGTAAGTGCCGTTGAGAAGTTCGCTCAATGAAAGATTCTCAATGTGATTTGTGATGTCACGGATATCAGATTTAAGGCCATGTGACCCTGAATGAGCAGATCAAACAATGTAAGGTGCCATGAAAAAATATGTATGACTAACAACGAGAAACATGGAATTTCATATAGCTATTAGCTTACAACACAGAAATGAACAAATAGTGCAGTTTTATCCATTACAATATCATATTAGTAATTCTGAAGGATATTCATAACAGATAAAATTGGAAGAGGTCTTACAATGCAAATGACACTAGCGAGCCATATAACACAACGGTGCAGAATCCTATACATTCAAATAAAAAATGCATGAACAATAAACTACTTTGTATATCATCATAGTAGTCATTCTTAAGGTTACGCATATCAGATGAAATTGGAAGAGGTCTTACAACACTGAAGTCACTAGCACACCATATGAGTTACGATGATGACAAATCCTATACATTCAGATAAATGCATGTAGCACTGAACAATAAACTTTGTTAAATATGGCAGTAGCATTTTGCACATTAGTATATACAATTAAAGAGATGCTAAGCACAAAAAAAGGACCAACAATTAGTTAAATGTTGGCAGTAGCATGTCTGTAAAAGATTCTGTGAATCTGTCAAGCATCCATGGTGAGTGCCCATATTTGTTTGAGCACAAAACTAACTTGAAAGCAAATCAGTAGTGTACAGCCAGAAGTAAAATTGATATCAGTTTTTTAGGAAAATTGAAACAATTAAAAGTGTGGTTACTTAAAAGGAAAACTAATTCCATATCATTGAGAAGACCAAAAACTATCAGGTGAAGGTTCGAATTGAAGTTTTTGGCAGTAAAAAAAAATCAATTGTGAAATATGGACAGAAAGCCACAGAACCAAACTACTTATTAAAATTCAAATGAACTACACAGCTAGATTTCATTGCCATCAAATTATTATTTAAAAGAGAAAACATCAATGAATACAGGCAGATACATTAAAATCACCCAAATATTATGTGGGATCAATATTTTTGAGAAATCCAATAGTGTGTGTAAATCTATTAGAAGAATAACTATCTTATAAAACTACATCTCAGATCTCTTTGGTGACTGGACAGCTGATAAGAGGTCAAGTGAATGAAGGATTAAGACTAATGTATAGTGGTGCAGCATACCAAACATAGCCAATGTGGAATGTACAAAGCAGGATGCTGATAAATTAAGAGCTACTAGCATTCCTATAGAATGACCAAATATGTCTAAATATGAAATGTCTTAAGAAAATTTGTGAAAATCATATATCAGAAATTAGACGTCCATTTATCCATCAGGGTTATATTATCATCAGAAGTCACTAAAAGAATAATAACTAGTAAAAATAAAATCATAATATAGCTGCAACCAGTTACTACATACCAAGCACACTGTTTCCCAAGAAACCAGAATCAAAATTTCCTAAACCAGCCTTTGATGTGAAACAATCATATTTAGATCTGACACCAGACCTAACATTCTTCTTATCAATTCTCTTTACATCAGAAATGCGCTTCTGCTTTAGCAACCGAGATTTTTCTGTGTACAAGTAGGATAAATGCAAAAGCATTTGTTGTCAGAATATCAAACTAAACAGAAGCACTGGCATTAAAGCAAGTAAACAAATCACCACTCACATGAGAGTGGAGCTATATCAAATAAGGATTATGAAAGCAGAGAATGGCAAGTTGTGCAACAAGTTGTGATCCAAAATGGACCATCAAATGGAGTTATATCATAAGTACACAACTTTCAAGCATCATGAACCACAATAAAATATATATAAGTTCATAATATAGGGGGTGTTTGGGACAGCTCCAGCTCCACCAAAATCTGTGGAGTTGGTGGAGCAGGGTATTTCTAGCTCCAGAAATTTGTGAAGCTGGAGCTGTGAGTATATTAAGAGTGTTTAGGTAGATTATCTTGTTTACATTTTAGACTAAAAATATAAACTTAATTCACTTTATTTTAGCCTATAAGTTCCAGCTCTGAGCTGGAGCTGAGATGTGGAGCTCTCCCAAACAGGGCCATAATGTGTACATACATTAAAATTTTTGTTGCCTTATAGAATTAGCAAACTGTAATGAGCTGAGCGATGACTGCCATTGACACAATATACTTCATTCGAAAAGGAATAAAAAAACTCTTGCAATCATATTAGCAAATTATGAATGATAATTGAGTCCTCAGAGATATGATTGAAAAACAGATAGGGTGAGCTCCTGAGCCCTTCACTTCCTACCAATGAGACTCAAATGCATCAATATGTTGTTGAACATTGAAATATGCATCAAACAATAGCTATGTACTCCACAAGAGTCAAATGGTCAGTTACTAACAGAGGGAACTGTTCAAGTACTGGCCGATCTTTAATATTTATTTGATGAAGAGTAAATTGAAAATTTTACTTGACCAGAACTCATCAAGTATCAGTTAAGAAATGTGACTGGTAGGCTCTTTTAACCACTTAATTACTATAATTGGATGATGTATATATTAAATTGAATTGATTAGATTTACTCAGGTTCAAATCATAATGACCTGACTTGCAGTTTGTTGGGTTTGCGGTATGGGTTTGGGCTCCACGGTATGCCAGTTCACAAAAGTAAGCTTTCGTCATCGGGTATACCACTTTGGTTCGCAAATCCAAGACAGGGTTTGCGAACCCAGCGATTCTGGTACACTAACTCTAGTACACAACATATTCTCTCTACAGAAGATAAAACACTAAGCAGACCACATAGTTTATACACAGCAGGTCCTTGCATAACTGTAAAGAAAATAAAAGGAAAAGAAAAAATCTGCATTGTCTCCATGCAACCCATGGCCTACTCGGCCCAATTGGCCTGTGCATCCCTGGTCCCTACCCCTCCCTCTCAATCTACGATGGCATTGCCGCCGCCCATCTCCTTCCTCTCACTCCCTTTCAATTTAACTCTCAATTTCCATCTTGGTCCATTGATGCCGCTGCTACTCATGCTCCACTCGGCCCTTGTCCTTCATCTTACAGTGGTTTAAGTATAGAAGCTCTGAGCCATGGACCTCTTGCGGCGGCGGTGCCGACCTTGGCCATGTGCAAACCTACAATCGCCAACCTTCCTCCTGCCATCAGGTTAGCATCCATCGTGCCGTCCCTCAGTTTTCGGTTCACCACCCTCAAGCGAATCGTACTACAAACCATCATAAATCAGTTCGCTGCCAATCAGATTCCACGATCAGGGTTGTGGTTTGACAGGGTTTGCCATGAATACGTAGTATAATAAGATGAATATGACAGGTTTGTTGGCAGCGGCGTACGTAGGAGAAAATTAGAGGGGGTGCTCAGTGCTACTGCACTTGTGTTCATGGCAGGCGGTGGTGCGGCACCTTGAAGAACACCAGAAAAAGGCTGCAGAACTAAGAGGGGTAATAGGGTCACGACGGTCGGAGCCGTTGCTCTAGCCCCTTCGCGCACCCCTCCTTGCATCTGCCATTGTTTCTTGAGACTATATCGTGGATACAAAGGCCAATACTAGACACATTGTGCAGAACTAATAAACAAATGGATGCATGATCGATTTGAATATGAGCAAGCTTAGCTTAGCATTCCATTGACACTACACTGGAGTTATATCCCTTAAACACAATGGACAAAAAATAATATTTCATTTTTTTCTTTACAGTGCTACACTAGACATTGCTGGAAGATTAGCATCTGCCTGACAAAACTTAACTCCGCCTCCACCAAGATTGATTGTAAACATGTCCCCACAAATTTAACTTCCATCCTGCTATATTAAATTCTCTTGCGTGAAGGAGAATAGAATGAAGGCAAGACCGCTCCAACTTTTGGCAGGGAAATTTGTGTTAGCACAAGCAGGAATTGTTTTTTTTCTCAATAAATAATTGAAATTCAACAGTCAATATTACGAATTTGAATGGACCAATCTATCTATGTAAAGAAGTGAATATAAAGAATATGGTAAAATAATAACTTGCACCAAACAATGTAACAACATATTCTAACAGCAATTATGCAGAAAAATCGGTGCAACAGCAACATGGTATTGATTCAAAGCATGGTAACATGCAGTTAACCCAAAGTAACAATAAACATATCAGAGCAACACAGCTGCTTCACACTACTCTCTTAACCCATCACGATATTATTATATTATATTGCCAGGGTGATGAAGCTCTGACTGGAAAGGTCCAGAATGAATCCATGAATATATGCAGAATCATTTAGTGAGTTAAAATGAGAACTTCATTATGTCAAATAAGACACCCATAAATGAAGACATGAATCTTGATAATTTACCAGATGCAGTGCATTGCGTCAATTCAGGCACAATCTTCTGCGACATGATGTCAAGGCCCTTAGCTTCAGCATCTCTGGCAGTTTGTACTGGCTCTAGCTTTGGCCTTTTTGAGCAAGGTGGACCATCCAACAACTTTATCGTCTTTTTGGTCAATATCTTGCTATCTTGTTTATGAGAGGATTGAACAGTATCGGTTCCACTGTAATCCCGCTTGCTGTTGTTTCCAGACTTGATGTCAAGAGCAAGAGATTTCTGCATAGAGAATTCCGAAGAAGTCTTTTTACTTCTGTAAGATGAACTGCTTTCTGCATTCTGAATGTGCTGCTTTGCATCTGCCCATACATATTTTTGATGGATTAGTAAATCAATTGTCAAAAATCAAACATATATAACATAAAACCTTTTGACAGATGAAACATATGGCTAAACTACTTCCTATATGATAGCAAAAACTTTCCCAGGGAACAAAACAAATTATTGTCACTTTGAAGGAAGGATGTCGAAAAATGCTTGACGGCCACAAACTCTCAAGAGATACGGAGTTTCACACAGTAGTGGAAGGTAATAAGTGTACATGTAAATATTTGTAATGCACAACATGGTTATTAAGGCGCCGCTTAAGCGCTTAAGCGGCCTTTGTGGGGTGGTGGGGCAGTCGCCTTGCTAGAGGTGAGTATGGAGTCTGCCCCAAGGACATAGCATTGTTAAGGCATCAGTTGTTGTCATGGGAACATGAGGCAGGCGCCATAGATGAGATGAGGGAGGGATAAGGTAACATATCGGCCACGGCGCCACGCCACCTCTGCTCTGTGCCATGCTGCCACCTCCTCTACCTCGCCGCGCCGCATCCTCCTCTGCTCCACACCGTGCCACCGCCTCCGCTGCTCCAGGCGCCTCCGGGAATAGGAGTGGGAGAGAGCTAGGGCAGAGGGTAAGGAGAGGCGTTGGCTGGGTGGGACAGCCCATGGCCTGGTTTTCTTTTTAATTTCTTTTATGTTATTGAGCTAGGATCTTATGTGGTTAAACTTTGTGTATGCAATACCATGTGTGATGTGTGTATGGCGTTGCCTCGCCACATGCCTTAAGCGCTTTGGCGGTAAAAATGTGGTGAGTCGCCTCGCCTTATCGCTTAAGTAACTATGATATACAAGGTCTGCAGGCTCGGATGCATGAGCACATGGTGATGGTGCTTGTGTATCTACTATCTGAAAGCCCTCTACGGAGCTTCACCACATTACTCTTATGGGTAACAGCACTGAGCATCTTAACATGACTAACGCACAGCTTCATATAAATAAAAAGTCCACAAAACTAAGTCCAAGGTACATCGGCTGCATTTTGCAACTTGCCATTTAGCAGAAGCATGAACGTTCACACCAGAAAAGGTAAAAGCAAATGGTAAAGGACCTACTAAAAAATTAATAGGAAAGAAAAAGACCTATTAAAAATTTAAGTTCACCTATCTGTTGTAGGGCAAATGATCAACAGTTAAAAGAAAAACAACAGCCTAAATCCATATACCATACGCACAGCACAGCAAATGAAGCCAAGAAGATCAAACAGTTAAAAGTAAAAGAAAAATGGTATCAAATTTACCAACAAGAAAATTGTCATGATTCACAAGGTATAAAGGAATAAACTAAATATTTGCCAGTCACAACTCACGAGACCAAAGAACAAGACCAAAGAAGGGTTCATGCCATTGCTGCAATCCAATACACAACCAATGGTACACCCAGACAGATGCAACGTTGCTTACATGTTTAAATAATGTGGATTGCAACATTAGTTCAAAGGTGACCAAGCAGAAATCATCCATTTTCAATAGTAAACATAATGCACCACTCTCCAGCTGCAATATTGCTGGAGCTTAGCAGACTCCTATCCCTTACTCAATAGCCAATAGCAAGTAGACCATAAGCCAAAATAATTGCAGATAAGCTCACCAGAGATGTTCAGCTGGAATGCTAGATTAGTTGCTCATCGCAAAGTGATAGCAACCAGCTTGGAAGGTTACATAGGAACAAATTCTGCCCATTCCTCCTAAATAAAGACCCACATAAATAACAAGGAATAGGTTTCCGGATCACAAGCTATGTTTCCAAGGTGAAACAATTAAATTCATACCTATAAATACTCAGTCCAAGTCCCAAACTTCAGCAAAACAACAAAAACATCTGTTACTGCAGTAGGAGCATTGAGAAACCAAACTTCAAGGACAACCAACCAAAGTGGCATCTATTAATGGGTGTCTAAAATTACTACAACGACATGGTAGTATACCCAATTTTTAAAAGGGATGTGTTTCTATGCATCACTATTTCAAAGTTGCATAAATATTAAAGCATGAATGAAGGGTGGATGGTGATTGCTTACCCCTTCCATTGCAACCAATCATTTGTAAGATTATACAGTATAAAAAAAGGTTTCCGGACACAATTAGGTATAAAGAAAATCAAATTAGGGTAATATAACCACTATGCATCACAAATGTATTCAGGGACCTTTGAATATGTAACATTTCCAAAATGGTAAAATAACCTTTTCCATTCACAAAATAGCCAGTCAAATAAACATGTCGTCATTGTGATGCTGCAGTCAAAACAGACTCCAAAAGATATAGGCCATTGTTCATATTTGTATCATTATCAGACAAGCTAAAGGCATAGTATACCACGAACAGTCGATAAATTACTGTTAGCCAAAAAGCTACAACATGGGAAAGCGGAAAACACAACCAGGCCACTGCCTCACTGGTAACAGGTAAAAGGTAAAACTGTGTATAAGATTCTGGCCATTTGATAACACCCAAATAAGCTAATCATATAGAATACAACATAATGTGAAACAGACACTCAGTGACGAAGATATGATTACTTGAAGATAAAAAGATGAGCAAGTACAAGAACCAAACTTCATTATTTGTGTTGACACAAGCTTAGTTACACGTGGGTTGGATTGTGTGCGATCATTGAAAACAGAATGAAGGGGTGGTAGCGCCCTATTGCAGGCAGCTAATCATGCTTTGTATTTTAGTCGCATCCAAAGATGAAATACGAGACATACCATATAAACGCTGCCACAATCCACAATCTAAAAAGGCAATTGCATGCCACCAGAAACAGGAAGTGCTATACAACACATCGCAAGCAATTACAGAGCACTAAAAACAGGGGGCACTACCTAACCCAATGCAAACAATTACAGATCACAAGAAAGGGAGCACCACATAACCCATCACAAAACGAGAACAACCAATCCAACGAAACCAAACACCCCAATCACAAAATTCCTCAAGGAGAGCTCACAGATCTGCAGCGATGAGTCACAGAACCCATCCACCTGGCTTCTCGTATCAAAACCCAGCACCCTACCAGAATGTTCTCTCTGGCTAGAACAAGAAATCGTGCGCCCTCACCCAGCAAGCGCGCATCCTTGCACCAACTCTCAAGCCAATTAAGCTCACCGAAACCAAAAGAAAATTATAGCAAAAGTCTTCACTACAAACCCAGCAGCATACATCTGACAGTACTTTCTGCGCTGCAGGGCAAGACCAAGAAGAGTACAAAACTGAAAACGCGCTCTCCAACATATACACATCTCTAACAAAATGGAAATTACTTACTACCCCAACAAACCACTCGAAACATCCCGGCTAATATCGACAAAAACGACGAAAATTCACTCAAAATACACCAAAACAAGCCAAGAAGAAGTCAAAATGACTCCCGAAACTACAATAATTCGAATCATACCCAATTTTCCCATCACACGACTCTCAAGCCAATTAAACTCCAAGACGCACACGACACGACCAAAACAAAACAAAGAGAACAGGAAGATATTATACCGCCGTGCCGGCGATCCGCATCCGCGCAGCGCCTCAAAACCTCCCCACCTCCGCCTCCACCACCAGCGCCGCCTCCTCCGTCCACCCCCTCCGCGGCCGCCGAGGTCAAAATCTTCCCAAAATCCACCTTCGCTGGCAGCGGCAGCTCCACAGCATCCATCCACCGCCCCGAAAAACCCCTAAACGCCGCTAAAAAACAACTCACCACCAAAACTCCCACAAATCGGCGCCGATCCCGGCCGCGCGAGCGCCGAATCGGGGCTCGAAGGGCGCCAGGGACGCGGTCTCGTGCGAGATCTGTGGGGATCGGGCCGTGTGGGGGGCGGCGCGGCGCGAGGAGGAAGGGGGAGCGGAGTGGGAGGGGAACATCTAGGGCTTGGGGAGGAGGTGGGTGGGGGTGGGGGAGGAAAGGGAAAGGGGGAGCGGAGGGAGCGGGGAGGTATATATAGTTTTCGGGAAAATACAAGGCGCCGGTGGGGGCCAGCGGTCGTCTCACGCGCTCTCACTGCCCAGGCGGGGTATCCCATTCCCATTCCCATTCTCATTCCCATTCCTACTCCATTCCCACCCCCGGTGGCTGCAGCAGTTCGGTTTTGTGAGGTCCCCCCCTTTTTTCCTTTTATCTGTTTCCTTTTTATTTGTTTTTCTGTTTTAATTTCTGGATTGTTCTAGTCTCTGCAAAGTTCTGGATGAGTGGATCCTGAATACCTGCTGTGATAGTGATTTGTGTTTTTTTTCATCTTTTTTTCCTTGGCTATGATGACGATGCTGATTTGTGCATGGAAAGTAAAGTTTTTTTTCTCCTTTTGTTGGATTGTTCGGTTTGAAATTCAAAAGGCACTACACGCCTGCATATCCGTTCGTAGTGGTATTACAACAATTGAAGGTAGCAACGAAGCAAAAGAAATGCTAATGAACTAGATGCACACTGGTCCACGTGTTGCTGTAGACATAAGGAATCGTTGAGACATGCAGATATTTTAAAAGAGAGCGAGTTTTTTCGGTAATACCTCCCAAAAGAGGGGGAAAAGCGAGGATCTTTTTTGAAAAATATTTCTTTATTTTTTAAATATTCCTTTAAAAGGTTACGAAAATTACATAAATCTATTTTTTTTGTACGACAGCTCAGACACGCTCTATGTTAAAAATAAAACCGAAATCATTTTTCGAAAATTTTATGTAGCTTAGGCATGCTCTCAGGACCCTTCTCACAATTTTGAAGAATTTGCAAATTTAGTAGCTCAACTAAATCAGTAAAGTTGCTCTAAATGTATTAGCATCATCGTCGGATTTTTGAAAAAAAAATCACAAAACCTCGATCACGTTCCAATTTTTTATGGTAGCTTAGACACGCTCTCAGGACCCTTCCAACAAATTATCATGTCTTGGTAATTTTAGCAGATAGAAAATCTTTAAAAAAGACTGAAAATAAAAAGAGAACTAATTTTCTTTCAAAAATATATGGAAAACCTTTTTTGAAAAAATTTCTCTCATTGAGATTTGATCTCATTGTAAATTTTTTAAAAATATATATTTAAAATTCCTTTTAAAAAGTCTTAAGGAAACAAAAAATTTATTTTTTAAAAAAAATATATTGTTATTTTCTTTTTAAAAACTTGAAAACACCATAGCTTTCTTGGGAAAACTATAGCTACACTGCTGTGGAGGCTACAGTACTACCTTCTGGATTCGAAGCCATGATCGGCTGCTAGCAAAGGAAGGCTTTAACCAACTGAGCAACAGAGTTGGTGTGATTTATTTACCTACCATTTTTGTAGTTTCTTTAGCAAAAACACAGTAGAAACTACAGTGCAAAAGCGTCGCGTGGCTAGCAAGCGGGTGGGCAACTGTACCTCACCACGATTAGTGGTATATATAGATTTGGTATTCTCAATATGTGTTTTTAAACTAGCAAATGCACTTTGAAAGCTGCTCTTCAAGATTTGTGTATCGCTCCCACCTTTTTCTCCGTCTTTGGAGAGACCGGCTGCACACTCGAGGCGTCTCCGGCGACACCGACCGCTAACACCGCTACCCCCACATGAAGCTTGCTAGTTCACCACCACCTTGCGCCGCGTTCTAGCTAACATATGGTCACCTTCCAAACTGAATGCCCCCTCCCACCATCACATATTCATTTTTTTGTCTTTGTCACATGTAGGGGAGTGACGATGCTACGAGAGAGAGTCAGAGAGGGGTACAAGGAGAAGGTGGAGCCAGCAAAGCACCGCATGGGAGCTTAGAGACAGTGCATAGGAGGAAGTGCTCGTGAAGGAGATAGTGTGCTAGTGTGTAGGGTAGATACAACTAGATCTAGAGTTGGGAAATGATACAGACGGGAAAGGAGTGCGCTAGTGTGTAGGGTAGATGTAGCTAGATCTAGGATTGGGAAAGGATATAGATGGGAAAGAAATTGTTTCGACAATTGAAAGTCGATTTGATGGTTTAAAATTGATATTTGTTAAGAAAATCATTCATACATTAAGTAGATTGATCCAATAAATAAACGCAAGAGATAGCGATAAGTAAAAAAAGATTGGTACATAATAAACAAGGAATATCTACTATATAAAAACGCCAAGGATTCCCGAGCGGCCAGCGACGCCATGTCGTCGGTTCCGTCCGCGGCGCCCGCGTCATCCTGTGGTGCCATTCCGTTGCCACGAACGCTAGGTCCGTTTCGCCTGTGGCGGTTTCCTCGCCGTCCGTCGCTGCGATGGTTGGTAGCGGCTCCTGGATTCGCGCTGCCTGCGTTTTGGGAAGTCTCGCCCTAGGCTGTTCGTCCCTCTTCTTGTTTCCTCTGCTCCGTGAACTCCACTGGCTCCTGGCGTCCGCTTCTGCCGTAGCCCCTCCCTCGTTTGCGCTGCCTTAGGCTGGCTCGCTCCTTCCTTGGTCGTCCGTTGTAGCGATGGATCTTTGTGTGTCATGGATTCACGGCTGCGCGGCACCGTCCTCTTTGCGGCCTCTTCGCCAAGTTGCCTCGGTACGGGCTCCAGCTGTTCCTTCCTCCTTGCGTCGCTTGGTCTGTCCGGCCGTCCCCCATTGGTCCCCTCGCTGCTCCATCGTGGGCCTACTTCAGCACCCGCTGTGACGTGAAGCACTGCTCCTGGGCCTACGCCCTTTGTGCCACCCTCGACGGCTCCAGCAACGACACCCTCCACTGCCTCCAATGCCTGGGCCTGCACCCTCTGTGGCACCCTTAACGGCTTTGATGACGATGCCCTCCGGTGCCTCCAGCGCCCCGGCGCGTGCCCCGAGTTCAACTCCTTCGTTGACCTCGAGATCCCAGGTTGTACTGCTTGCAGCTGCCACCCAAGGCCTGTGTGTGTATGTTGGAGCCTTGTGATTTCAAATTGGTTTTTTATGTCCTTGGTAGAAGTGTGACCACCTGGATTGTGTTTGTGCAGTGGATGGGGCGGAGGGTGGGGAAGACGGCGTGCAAGCGCTTTCTGTGTATGTGGCTACGGTGGATCTAGGCTGTAAGTGGAATTATGTTGCTTAATGCATCTCGGTCATAGAATTCTATTTGTGTTTTTCTCCTTTGTATTTGTGG